>SNQJ01S0008687.1:140224-153088 GCA_010110895.2 Picea sitchensis | reverse complement strand
TTGGACAAGCATGAGACTATCTCGTTGGGAACATCGGGTAATGAGAAGTTGAAAGCATGTTCCAACACAGTGATTTGGGGAGCCATGGGGGAAATTGAATACACTTAAAATAAAGTCTCCTACAAGGCCATCTTGTCAGTCGACCCTCCTTCTAGCGCCATTTGTTGACGGGTGAAATTGACCGTCCGTCAACTGGGAGAGTGGAACCGGTCCGGGGTTGTCCAATAACCCAAGCCGTTTGGGATGAACCACCCTGACGGGTTTAGTGGCTCCGTTAGCCGATCTAAGTCCTAAGAAAACAAAAAGAAAACTAATCTAAAATAACTAATCTAACTAAAAATAACAATTAAAACAAACTAAACAAATCTAACTATTCTATATATACAATCTACTATTTAATACTATACTAACTCTAACTAATTAAATAACTAACTACTAATGGAAATAAAACTTATTCACAAAATGTACAATATCTACAATTTACAGATTTGAATAAAACCTGAAAAACTCATTTGCATTCTGCCCTAAGACAGAGAAAGATATTTTTTGTTGATTTTATAAGTTTATGAACAAGAGATAAAACAAAAACTAACTAAACTAGACAAATAATATACTAATTCTAACTAGAAATCTAACTAACATATATCTAACTAAACTACGAATATTATACTAACAAATTAATCAAACAAATAAATAACAAACTGACCTGGAGAAACGATCCAGGTTTGTCCTGTGTATGATGATTATCTTAGCTGATCGGAGGGAGGAAACCCGCTCCAAATTATCCAGGCGCTCCTTGTAAACAGAAAGCTGCAGTGCTCTTTAATATAATTACAGGACAAACAAGACATAAAAATTACAACAATCATATGATTTATAAATCTTCACAGTTAGATAAACCTGTATGCAAAGACTTATACAAAATAATTCAATTGATGAAGAAGAGAAATCTGTCATTCATTAACTGAACATAGTAATTGTTGTACTTTTAAAATATTGAAAGAAATCAGATATGGATCACATTAATTAAATCAAATCATTCTACAATAAACTATGATAGCTAAAGTAGTCTATAATCAACTGCAAATGACATGCATAAACTTGAAACAAAAGATTGATATTATGAGAAGCGAAAGCTGTAGCAAAACATCAACTCCTGTCTCAGTTTGTATTAGAAATCCATAGCTTGGTTTTCCCACAAGTGAGGATGCCCATTATTACAAAAAATAAGAAGTATTTAAAGACTTCCCACAGGGTAAAACATCCCTGTGGGAATTTCCAAAACAATTTACAAAAATTTCTGAATAATCTCCCCAAATCCCTAATTTTGCCTATGACTAATAACTGAAAACCATATCTAAACTGTTGTAGCATGTCCAATTGGTTAATGAAATTCGTGGGTACCTGTAAGTAGACAAAAATACAAAAGTTTAGATAGTGTTTATTGATAAAATTGGCAGAAATCTAATTTTGGCGATTCTGTAGCTGGCCTATTTTGGAGACAGAATCGATTTTAATCAATCCAAATCCAACAGAATTATATTCAAACTTTTAAACAAATATTTGATTGCTAATTGAAAATCAAATGAATTATCCAAATCAAAGTTCTAGGATAACTTAAGAGCAAACGAAATCATGGTCAACCGACTGATAACAAAGATGCATGCACTCTGTCCAATCTTTGATTACCAATTCGGGTAAACAACATTGTTTTAGATAACTGAATAGTAATGAAATCGTTTTTATAACCAATTGAAATAAATAGGAATAGATGCTTCAGCTATCCACAGATCACTTCGAATCCAAACCAAATCAACAAGATCATTTTCTCAAACTGATATAACTGTATTAAATATAAATGATCATGCTAATCACTTGCAAATCAAATCAAAATAGGAACGAATCAAAATGGTTTGAGGCTGGAAAATCATTATAGATTAACACTGTTTCCATGATTTTTGCAAATAGATATTCAACACAGGTCGAATGTAATCCAAATCTAAGCGAAAACAAACCCCAATTCATTATATTAATCCAAGCAATTCATAAAACGAATTTGATATTGAAAACACATACCTGGGAGGATTGATAAAGGGTTCAAGAGTGTGAGAGGCTGGACGGGTGAGAGGGGTTCTGAGGCATAGTCCTGGAGAATTCATAGACCTTTCATCAAATGCACACAGACCCAATACGTTCCCTTCAGCCATTGAGAGGATCTAAAAAATGACCTGAAACACACGAGATATATCTCTGTAAAAACTCAATTTCTGGGGAAACCACTCACTATGAAGGTAAAGGGGCTAAAAACGGTTCTGGGTTTTCAACGGTTTGATCTAATTCAAATCCGTTTGCCCAGAATCGCTCACGCAAAAACGTGACTCTGGGGGCAATTACGGGGCAGTCTTAAGCAGTCTTCTCTGGCAAAAATGAAACCAAAACCGAATCTGGACACCATGGGGGTTTAATTCGCCCTACAGGAGCTAGGAGTGAACACACAGTGGACAGGGGTTTGGGTAGGGTCAACGCATGGTCGAATAACTCACAGGCTTACCCGAAAACTAACAGAGGTAACCCGTGAAAGGGGGAAGGCATTAATGCCTGAATGTGCGAGGTGGTGGAGCTATTTTGGCCCATGCAGAGCAGTCATTACTCACAATACAAACGCCATCGTGTTTAGCTATTCAACCCATTATGGTATAGTTTAACAATTATGTCATTTGCCCGACTAATGAAATCCTTTAGTAAGTGGATAAACCATGCGCGCAATCAAACATTATATCATAGTTTTAAAACCGAACACATGAATCGAAATCAATACCAATGTTTTGACTAAGTGACATGCGTTGTAACAATTCATACCAAGAGTTCAACCAATGTGCAAATGCGTTTGATCACATGAACTAGGTGTTATATTAAATGAAATATGTCAAGGTTTTAACCATAACACCTATATATTTTATGAAACCAATGGTCAAGTAGATCAAATCAACGAACATATAAATCCAATCGCCAATGCGTTACAAACTCAATGAGACAAAGTCACACAATCAATCCAAGAATGTCAAATGAGTGCAGATCAAAAGGTCTTGCCAACTGTATAATGATAAGTAAAATGTAAGCGCAATAGGCATATCGACAAGAAGGATAATGACAATTTAATAGTGACTTCGAAATACCAAGTTTTCACGCTTACAGTCGTGAAAACAAGAACGAAGGTAAATGTGCAAATGTCGCAAAAAATAAAAGTGTCGTTTATTTGAGAATTGTGACGAAAAATTTATTGTTTGCAAAACATTGGTGTAGGCAGATTATTTGACAGTGGAAAAATGTGAATTGGCTGCCAATAGTAGGTTGAATATTCAGTGCTTGAGAGGGAGATGGATGGTCATTTCTATAGGTTTTTGGGTACCACAATAAAGAGTAAGAGGATTTGTTGGATGCAGGAAGCATTCATGTGTGGTGCTTAGTATGACTGAAGATGAGTATTTGGAAACATGTGCAGTAGAAGTGTGGCTTCGCGAAATACTATCTAGGTTATTTGGTCTTGGACTAGAGGTGACCTGCATTTGGTGTGACAACCATAGTTGCATGAAGTCATCAGAGAACCTCGTGGTCTATGACAGGTCGAAGCATATCGAGATAAGATATTACTATATCAATGATATGGTGCAAAATGGAGTAGTGAGGCTCCAACTTCATGACTATAGAGGATCAAGTTGCGGACCTGTTTACCAATCCACTGTCAAGGATGAAGTTTGATTACTTTAGGGACAAGCTTGACGTGGTCCCTCTTTAGAGGGAGTTTTCTCATCTAGCATGAAAAATGGCTAGCACTGAGACATGTGGAACTCATCTAGCATGAAAAAGGGCTGGCACTGAGTGTTCTCATCCAACATGAAAAAGGGTTGGCACTAAGAAAGATGGAACTCATCCAACATGAAAAAGGGTTGACACTAAGTATTCTCATCCAACATGAAAAAGGGATAGAACTGAGACATGTGGAACTCATCCAGCATGAAAAAGGGTTGGCACTGAGTGTTCTCATCCAGCATGAAAAAGGGATGGTACTAAGACATGTGGAACTCATCCAACATGAAAAAGGGTTGGCATTGAGTGTTCTCATCCAACATGAAAAAGGGATAGCACTAAGACATGTGGAACTCATCCAACATGAAAAAGGGTTGGCACTAAGTGTTCTCATCTAGAATGAAAAAGTGTTGGCACTAAGATAGGTGGAACTCATCCATCATGAAAAAGGGTTGTCACTGAGTGTTCTCATCCATCATTAAAAAGGGTTGGCACTGTGACCAAGGGTGCACATGATTAGTTATTGATGCATTGCAGGGTAGTGGATTTCCTCGGGACATGTTGTAGTTATTTGAGAACTACCCAGAGGCCTTGGATGCATTGGCTGTGAAGTCACAAGGGTGCACATGATGAGGTACAGATACATTGTGAGGCAATGGATGTCATCGTGACATGTTGAAGCTATTTGAGAGCTACCCACAGGTAATCTCAGAGGTAATATTGGGATAATTTAGAATTCCTCCATCGTTGAGGGGGAGTGTTGTCGTCTAGGAAGCATCGCAAAGACATTATACTAGATTAATAATTAATAATATCATTGTTAATTATTAAACAAAATTAATAATTATAATATTATTAATGTAATAATATATTTATAATATAAAGTAGAAATATATATAATAAAGTATAAAGTATAAATATAAAGTATATTTATATTATATGTCTAACATATAATATAAAGTATAAATATATTTATTACCCAAGGGACAGATCTCTTCATTTATGGTCACCATGGTCACCATATGTTCTTTATATATAGAACGCTCATCTTGGTAATAATATATTTGTTTTCACATACAATATAATTGCTTATGAAAATTCAAGGAGTTTTATGGGTTTATGTACCATTATTTTGTTATTTTTAGTCATTTTGTAGCTTATGTGGGGAAAAAGACGAATTAATTTGCTATTTTAGCATTGTAACTTACGTTTTAGTTTAAAATTATGGATTTTATTGTTAAGTGGACAAACTATGACTTGGGTTTTCATCATATAAATATGAGGAAAGTCACTTTCATTTTGAAATATTGGGCAACTATGACACCAATATGTTCAAGTGGCTCACTTTCTTCATATGTTCATGTAATTTGTTTTTGGGAAATCAATTGCATCTGTCTCAATTTGTAACGACCTGCACCCACCAACTAGCTTGGTCAAGACTGGATCAACAAAGTCCACTTCCTCCATGAAACTTGTGGACATTCCTCCTCTTGACCTATGATCTAGTGTTATTTGGGCTACTTCAAAGAACTTTTGTAATGTTTCCAACTGATCATGCACCTTTTGTTGTTGTTCTTCTTGTTTCCTCGTCTCTTTGTCAATGACTTCCTCTGTGGCATCTCATAATTGGTAGCCGATTCAGTCCATGTTGTCATTGGTCAAGTTATATACTGGGGGTAACTTGTGCACTTTGGTCTTCTTTCATGCACCTCTTGTTGGGTCCTTCCCCTTATCCTTTCATTTCACGCCTACCGTGGAGAATTTATATTGTGCGCCTTCTATTGTGTTTCTGACGATTTTTACCATTTAATACTATACAAAGTCTTTATGACCTATGATTCCCACTTTATGGCCATTGTTTCCCTACTTTAATGCCCTTAACAGTCCTCTCAGTTCTATAATGTGTAAGTATTCTTTATTTTTCATTTGTTTCTTCACGGTATTTCGCTTTTGTGTTTGGAAAATTATCATTCCTTCATTTTTCTACTTTTTATTTGTTTTTCTGTGGTTTTCCTCCCTACTATACTACAATTACTATGATACATGTGTTCTGTCACAACCCATATCACTACACATATTATAGGTCATATCTGTAGATTTTCATCTTACTTCCATTTACCATTCCTCCAAGAACTTCTCCATTTAGGGTTTCCAATTGCGCAACACCTACCTTCGTCACATGCTGAATCACAGAAGGTCCTAACCAATGCATTTGAAACTTCCATGGATGATGCATAAACTTGTTTTCATAGAGTAATACTAAGTCTCCCACTTGGAACTTTTTATGTTTAATGTGTCGATCATGCTATTCCTTTTCTTTGGATTTCTAAACTTGCTAATGGAAACCTATGACAATCCGATCGTCCTCAAGTTGTACCAATTGTGACAATGTCCCCTCTACTATGCATGATTCCAAAATATTTGTGATCACTAAAACACATGGGATAGCTAGAATAAACTCCATTGGAATTACTGGTTCTAGTCCATAGACCAACCTAAAAGGTGTCTTCCATGCCAAATTATTACTTGCAGTCCTATAGGCCCATAACACCATATGAACTCTTAAGTCCCAATCATTTCTCCCTACATTGCAGATATTCGTCAAAGCGCTCTCCATTATTTTATTGAAATCTTCCATTGTCCCATTGGTCTGAGGATGATATAGAGTACTCTTCTGATGATGAATTTGAAACTTGTCATTCAATGTTGCAATTGTCTAATTCATGAAGTGTGTTCCTTGATTACTGATTAATATGCACGAACATCCAAATTGTGTGACTACATTCTCAAACAAAAATCACGCGGTAGTCTCCACAATGCATTTTGTGACTCGTGCTTCTTCTTCCCATATTTTAAAATATTGTGTTGAATTTATTATGTACCTTTCCCCCAATCATTTTTCTTGTGGGTTGATTAGCCCCAAAAAGTTTATGGCCCATTTATCAAATGCTTGCAATGCAACCTGTGGATTTAAAGGAATTTCATTTCTCCTAGATGGATTTCCCACTCTTTGACATACATTGCATGGCTGACAATGCTCTTTGGAATCTTTATGCAATGTTGTCCACTAGAGTCTTGCACACATAATATTTTTCCCAGTCATTTTTGCTGCATAATGTTCTCCTGCAATCTCGTCATGCACATTAACAGGTATCATCGGTCTTTCATGTTTCAACACAAATTTTCTCACTATTCCATATGCACCCAAACTATATAAATTCCCTGCAATAAACTTATAATTTGTTTCTTTCACTAATAATTGTTTCTTGTGCACAGATATCATGTCTGATGGAGCCATTTCTATACTTATAAACTACACGATGTCCACAAATTAAGAATCCACCATTTTGACTGCAAATAGTTGTTCATTTGGTAATATGTCATCTAATTTTTTTGCATATTCTCCTGATAATATGTGAGATAAAATATCTTTCCCTGCATTGATCTTTCCTAGTTTAACTACAACTTCAAAATTGTATTCTTGAAACAACAATATCCATATGCATATTCTCCCCCCCAACACTGGCTTGTTGACTAGATATTTTAATGTAGAATGGTATTTATACATCGTAAAGTTATAGCCCGATAAATAATGTCTGAATTTCTCCAGTGCATATACCATTTCCAATCCTTCCTGTTCTACGGTAGTATAATTCTTCTCTTCAAGACAATCTCCTACTTGCAAACACAATTGGGTGATCTATGTCTCCCTCCACTGGTTGAGATAATACTATGCCAAACACTATAGACGATGCATTTACATGAACATGGAACTCCTTGTTCCATTCTAGAAAGATAAACATCAGTGCAGTCAGTAGTTTTTTCTTTATGGTGTCCAAACCCTTCTGACAGTCATCGGCCCACTGTATATTCAATTCCTTCTTCAATAACCTTTCCATCGATGTTGTGATCCACACATACCCTTTTATAAAATCCATGTAATATCTTGTGTGACCCATAGTTTTTCTCAGTTTTATGACTGATGTAGGTCGTTCCAAATCCAAAATCATTGAAATCTTAGTTGGATCCATGAGTAATCCCTGCTTGAATACTACATGGTCAAAGAAAATGACAAATGGTGCGCAAAATATGTACTTCTTTTAATTCAATGAGATATGAAACTATCTACGCCAATCCAACATTATCCTGAGTACTTCTATGTGATCCTTTAGTAGACTAAACACAATCCAATCAACTAAGTATACTTCTAGGAATTTATGGATGAATTCCTTGAACGCCACAACCATAACTCTTGAAAACATCAATGGAACATTATTCATTCCAAAGGGCATTACTGTATACTGATAAATACCCCACTCTATCACAAATATGGACTTCTATAGGTCTTCTTCAAAAAAATTTATTTGATGGTACCCCTATAATCCATCTGTAAAAGAGTAATTCTCTTGGCCTCCTATGTTCTCCAATACCACATCCATGAATGGTGTTGGAAAGGGTTCATGTAAACATGCATTATTCAACTTCCTCTTCCACACAAATTTCGATTCCTCATTTCTTCTTGTGTTGCACCGCCATTGCACCGATCCACTCAGATTCTTCTACTGGCTCAATGATTCCTGCATCCAACATCCTATATATTTTGGCTTTCACCTTTTCCTTGTACTTCAAATTTAACATGTAAGGTCTCTGTCACACTGGATTAGCTCATGGTTTAGACAAAATATTCATCTCACCTAAGTCCCCAACTATCCCATTCATCTCTGGAAATGTCATTGGGAATAGGTCTTGGCATTTATGAAACAAGTCTACAATATTTTCTACTGTCTCATCACTCCAGTAATCCCCTATCTATGAAAACTTTGGATTCTCTTTTGTACCAATGTTTACCTTCCGTATTTTTATTGGTTGTGTGTACACAATAGACTCAAGTTATATCCCTTCTATTGCTCATTCTCCTTCTGTTTTAGGTACTTTCACATTCCTGGGATCTTCTTCATCCCGTTCTTCCTTAGCCACGTTGTAGCTCTCCAATAACTCATTGAATATCATAGTAGCTTTGTGCACATCACAAACTGATACCACCTCCATCGACCCTTCTTTAGAGAATATATTGGTCTTAATATATTGTATCTTTGCATCCATTGATGGAGATACATGTTCAAATGTAAATGTTACCTTGAACCTTGGTGAGTGTCATATATTTCGTAGTAACTAGATAACCTTTGGGGAAGGTTTGCAACTAGGTGTCCCTTGAGGAGTTATTGTACCATTCCCAACCATGTTTACCATTTCCCTCTAATTACACTCCCATCATATTACCCTCTTCTAGGGCCATTGACTTTAGTGACCCAAGAAGGGCATGTACCTCATTTCATCAAAAGAAGGGGCTGAAAGGCTAGGGGGATGGTTGATGGTAAAAGATATGAGCCTAAATAAATCTGCTAGATTCTCTCTCAGTTAGGTCTCGAGAATGATTAATTTCTTCTCTTGAAATAATTGAAGACTTGCACAATATCAAGCACATAATAAATATCCTACTTGAACATAAGACTAACACAAGTGTGTTACACCGCTTTACATGGTTACCCCTATGGCACTGTGTGGACCTCTTTGTTCAAGTGAAACTATGTTACTTCCCGCCAAGCTAATCGATTCACTATTGGGAGTGCACACTTTTTTGGATCATTTATTAATTAATAAATGGAAATAAATGGTCTTGCAAAAATTTTGCATTGAGTAAGAAGTTGCAACACACCCCCTACAAAGGAACCCATAAATGAGACAATATAAGCCCTTGTATTTCATGAAACTCATTGACCTGTGAATTATAACCCCCTATCCACCTCCTCATCCGCTACATGAATTTGAAGAGGATTCCTTGGAATCATCCCCTACTTGAGGGTTTTGGTCTACCCAATAGGATTTTTATGACACCCCTCCCATACCTAAAATTGGTCAATTGTATAGGGTCTTTGAGTATTTTTTTAATTTGATGAGGTAGTTTTGATGAAAATGTTAGGTTACTTGTTTATTAGATGTTATTTTCACTTACCATGATACTTTTAATTGATATCCTTGGAGGGCATACCTATTTGTTTTGCAGGACCTGATTTGGTGGACAATTTTAGAGGAACAAGCCTAGCTTGGGCTTCCATGGGGTTTGAATCCAACAGGTTGGGTGCCAAGGGCCCACATGTCAATTCACGATGACTTGAATTTGGAGGCCTATAATATTCCTTGGAATACATGCCCTATCCCTCACATGCCAAACAACTTTCCACGGAAGGGAAAACCATCACTTCTTGAGGATTGACGCCACCTAGGGCTAGGGTTTGTGGTAATGGAGTTGTTGTGCATTGAATCTTGGCATGATTTGACTGGAGGAGACATGGATTGACCTTGGCACATGAAGAGGAGGCTCTAGGAGCCCCAACGGCCCACACTTTGTTCTCCAAGACTTTCTCCAAATGTCAAAACGTCCCCTAAAGGGATGACATCATCTTGCTTGATAGTTTCTAATGTGAAAAAGTGAAAATTAAAAATTATTATTTGTGTAAAGGGGTAAGATAAGGGTTTTTGACCCCTTATATTATGTTTTATCCTAATTAAGTGGACAAATATGTGTTATACATTTTGTATAAATATATATCAAGTGAATCTCTTTTCATAACATAACTCTCCAATTGTGAGAAGGACTTGGTTGGAATTTTCGTTATTCTTGGACATTATGGTGTTTTTCTCTTGTGCAATTTTCTTTTGTTATTATAATTTGGTGAATTGATGATAAGAAGTGATGCACACCTCTTGAAGGCTTACTCTTTTCTCATGGATAATTATTTGGATGGTGAACTAGGGTTCTGACATCTATTTACTTGGAATTGGTAAGGAAAAATATGCATACACTAGTTCTTTATTGCTCATTGTTGGTTATTGTTGGATAATTATGTTGGGTACACCCTCCATTAATGGTTCATCTTCATATTAGATTTATACATCATTCTTGAACAAGGGTTGCTAGAATAAGTACAAGTGTGTAAACCCTCCTATATTTACCCTAAGTTGGTTGGCATACCCTAGGGAGTAAGAGGATTTACACCCATAGGGATCATGTTGATCCAAATTGTGTTTTGAATACCCCATTCACCGAATTTTAAAGGGACTAATCTGAATATTTTTCATTGGAGAAATAAAATAGTGCATTGGGAAAGATGGTTTTTGGACATTTCAATTTTATGAAATTTGGGTTTTGTTGCTTGTGCCTAGAGCACATCTTAGCCACTAGGGAGTCCCCTCTATAGGGATATTACTTGATTCTATTATAAAACTTCATATACAACCATCAGGTATGCATAAAACCCTAACACTCTTTCATTTATAACTTTCTTTTCAACCGTCATAATTTTCCAAGAGTTTGCCACATTTATCTACTACTTAGTCTAGTAAACTTTTGGGTGGATTTTTTGAGAGTTTTGGTAGTTGGATTTGCTGTTGTAACAAATTGTTTTCTACATCCATAAACATGAAAAATATCTATGAAAACACCCTTTATTACAACCTTGTTTCATTGCTAAAGTCTTTTTCTCTCATAATTGAATGTCACTAGTGTTTATCTAACTTATCTCTAGCATATTTCAGTAGACTTTTAGAAATAATTTGGAATATTTAATAATTATTTATTTTTTGATATACATCCTTTTTTACTGTTTCAATTAGGGACAACAATCTTAAGTTACTTTTCCACCTAACATTATACATATATGCTTGGCTTGTACTTGTGTCTCGGGAAGGTACAACATTTTTCACAATTGTTTGTATCTCTTGGAAACCATTGGCTACCACTTAGACACTTTCTCAATTCTTTTTTCATCCTATACCTTGACCTATAGGGGGGATTTCATTCATCACTTCACTTTTCATCTCTTTCTTCCCAGGGTCATCAAAATTCCTCCCTTGAGGTGACTCTATCATCTCTAAAGTGACGAGAATACCTGCCTAAGGTGACAGTGGGTAGGCTTTCTCAAAGTTGTTACCATTTGGTGGATGGGTTAGGATTTTCCCAACCTACAACTTGTGTGATAACATTTATGCACCGCTACTGGAGAGGATATTGAATCCTCTTATGAACCCTAATGACACTTTGGCAAGCTACCCAAAAACCTTTACCCTAGATTTCCTAGCGACTCCACCTGAGGGATGTTCCCCTTCCACCTTTGATACTATTTCCCTATATATTATCTGACGACTCCATTATGGGACTTACCCAAAAGGGGATTTAACCTACCCCCAAGAAAACTTACAGACATCATAAGAATTCACCCAAAATATATAGTCCTTCATTTCCCCCCACTTCTCATGATTTTCTATCTACTTCTCTTTTCCCTCCATCCTCACCTACTACCTCCACATCTTTAGTCTCACCCATGCCCACCTCTCCAAGTGATAAATATGCGCACAAACATTTGGAAATGAAAAATAACCTTGGATCTCCTCTCAAACTCTCGAAATATTTCAAGGAGTGGCTCCCCATGTTTTCAGGAGAAGATCTCATTTCAACTGAATATCGCTTAGACTTATTCCTCTGTGATATGGAATCTTATGAACAACATGAATATGTCTTGATGAGACTCTTCTCTCCCATACAAAATCACAAATTGGGGCCTCTTTCAAGAATGTTTTACTAAAAGATTTGGAAAGAACAAATATTTCCAGTCCCTTTACGATCAACTCTACAACTACAAGAGAAATTCAGGATAAAGTATAATGGATTTGAATTATATATTCAATACCCTCATAAGAATTTTCCCTCAATATTTAAAACCTTTCCAAGCTACTATCCTCAAGTCTTACAAATCAACCATGAAATATCCATATGGGGTTTTAATTGGGAGACGCCCTACAACTTTTTTTGAAGCTCAAGAAAGATCATGTGAGAAAGAATAAAACATAACCTCCTCTCTCATGCAAGAGGAGGAATGTGTTAGCGATATTTCTTGCCAAGAGGATAGGAAATCAAATGAATGGGTTAAAACCCACTTGTCCAAGGTTTCGGGCGATGATGCGCCCAAGGTAAGCTGTAAGCAAGACCGTGCGGTCCAG
>SNQJ01S0008687.1:109957-131405 GCA_010110895.2 Picea sitchensis | reverse complement strand
TTCTTCTTTAATCTGTTGCATACCGGATGTCTGTAATAGATCATAGCGCTCTTCTCGCGTGACTCTTCCACCTACTCGCCCTTTATTGCAACTCACTGTTTGGAGTTTACGCAAGACCTCACTCGTTCATGCATGCCTGGTCTAGTTTCTGAGTTGACACGATATGGTTCTGAGTTTCCCTCCGTTTGATCACCCTTTAAATCAAACTGTGACATTAATTCTGATGGGCTTCGGGATCTGCTCCTGCTAGCAATCCAGGAGTGACTTCCGAACGCCAACAGAATGTCTTTAAGAGACCTTTCAAATTAATGAGATTGATGACTTTGTCTCACCAGACCCTCCCCATGATACCTAGACATACCCGCAAAAAGAATGAAAGGAGGTCACTGAAAGGGAAGATCATTACATGATGAGTCTATTGAGAAAAGAAAAAGAGGTAAAATCAAGAAGTAAACTTCACCCAACAAATGAGGTTTTGAAGGTTGAAAGGAAACAAACAATAAAACATGTCGATGTAGAGTTTTTACAACATATTCAACAAGTCTTGACAGAGCCTCACAAATAAAAATAAGTTGGTATCATCGAAGGAGAGGATAAATCTCTTTCCCCAAGAAATATCAAAAGTGAACATGTTGTGGATCATGTCAATATAACTCATCAGGTTCTAGAATAAGGAATTGACATCACCCTAATATTGGAAAACTCCCATTTCCTAGATGAGGAAAAGTAGGAAGGATCTTAGGGATTAACTTTCAATGGTGCACACTCAAGCACAGGCTCGGCTACAGGGATACTCTTAATATCACCGTAAAACAAGGATACCCTTTTCTCTTATAGGATTGAATTCAACTACAAAAACAACATCACCTAGTATGAAGCCCTTATCCCAGGCATAAATATTTCAATTGATATGAACATCAAGACTATTTGCATGGGTCATTTTGGGGAGGAGCACAGTAATTTATAAGGCATTTAGAAAATGGACCAGAAAAGGAGCGTGCGTCATAAAATAGGGAAAAGAAGTACCAATGAAGCAATAAAGTCAAAGGAAGAAAGAAGGAAACATATCAATGAGGAAAACAATTAGATTGTGGACTAGTCACATGCAAGGAGTTAAAATGTGGAAAAACCTAATCCACTTAAGGTTAGTGGGTTAGGGTTTTGGTCATTGTTTTAACAGGTTTTAGCCCATTTTGTAGTATAAATATGTGGGGTGATATCAAAGGATATCTGGTATTTTTGTGACAAGTTAGTGAGTGATGAACTACTTTAGAGATCTTAGAGTCAGTTTTGGAGATATAGAGATGAGTTGTAATTGAGGGTAATATTTCAAGATATGGATCTTGGTGTGGCCTTGTTAGCCTCATATCATATGTAATGCACATATCACAATAAATGATGAATATTAATTAAATAGAGAAGAATTCCATATATTTTTGGACATAGCCCAAGGGGGGTGAACCACAATAAAAATTTGTGTCTCTCTTTGGAATGTTTGTCTTAATTATTGTAATTTATTATGATGAATGAATGAATCTAGTAGAAGTAAAATGCATCACACACTAGAACAATTATGATATTTACTAAAGAATAAATCTGAAATAAATTTAACTATTACAAAATGGTAGATCCAATTATAATGTTTTGTTAGAATGGTATATATGATGTATGTTGAGGTAGAAATAATGTCTAACATCCCAAAAAGAAACATCCCTTCCACAATTGTAGACATATGAGTTTTGCATTCACCCATAATCCATCTTGGGTGAGACTTGATTGTGCACTCTATGCACAATGTTTCCTTCTGGTCTCCATAAGGGTCATTGGTTTGGAGGGTTTTGTTGGAAACCTAAAGTGGAACCTGGGTCAGCCCAAAAACACTCCAACAACTAGTTTTGTTACTAGTTGGAACCCAGAAGAACAAATTGGAAGGGACTTGTTGAGAAGGAAAGTGAAGACAATGTAGTAGTAGAAAGGAGTGTTGAAGACGTGGAACCTGACTAAACAGGTGATTGAATGATGGTTGGAAACAAAAGAGCTTTAGTTTGTGCAAAAAGACAATAGAAGTTCCAATTATACATCATGCCAATATTTGGAAAGGTATATATTCACTGATCTTCATGAGGCATTTTTCTATTATTTTCTAGAGTTACTATAGGATTGGATATTGATATTGAAGGATAATCACCCAATTAATCAGATAATACTAGTAGAGTGTACTACTAAGAATATTGCACAACTAGCAAGAGTCAATAACAAATTCATGCGTGCAGTCGATCGATTTCTCACTAGATAGCATTATTATAAGATTCATTACCGAGTTTGCAGTCGATACTACATAATCATACATTTCTACAGAGCATGAGTCTTTGAAGGGTCTGAGAGGAAGGTATATTAGATCACTTTATACATCGATCAATACAAAGGTGTGATGACAATGGAGTCAGAAAACTAAATAACTTTGCATGCATGGGGAGACTAGGGGAAGCACTAAGGATGGTATGCAATATGGAGAGGGATCTGGATAGAGGTCAGAAGAAGGAAGCAATGGACCCCATTATGATGGATGCATATCAGATCAAGGAAATAATTGATAGAGTGGGAACAATGCATAGTTGAAGACCCTACCAATATAATATTAATAGGAAGAAGATGGAAGTATCCGAGTGAGAGGGATTGTAAAGTGATGAGAAAAAGGTAGAGGATATCCATGCTATGGGGAAAATTGAGGAAATCCTAGATGCCACATATGATAGAAAAACCATATGTCAAAGGTATGGTGCATAATAAGCCTCTCCATTTTAGATCACAATTAGTGTGGAACCCACAACCCCATGTGCAACTAAGACACAAAAGAATAAAGAACCGTTGAGACAACCATAAATTTGTAGTAGAAGGATTTTAGTAGGTCGAGGGACTAATGGAAATTCAAGTAGAAGTACAAATTCAACTAACAATATTCAATTATCTACATCACGCGGAGGAGGTAGTATAGCAAATTTTACAATGGCGGGAGAAAATCTGACTATTTAGTTACTAGAGTTTCATGGAGAAGGGTCGGAGGACCCACAAGAGAAGCATTTATTTATTTGTGAAAATATTTGGGAAGCTAAGAAGATCAAGGATGAAGATACAAAAGCGGTGGAGCTTGCAATCACATTCAAAGACCGTGCACTAGACTGGTATATCGGCCTCGTAGTAAACATCCCACAAGGAGAACCTACAACCATCGCATATGTAAAGAAGGCACTAATCAATGAATTCCAACGATCAATTTCATAGGATTAGTGCATGAATGAGATGATATAAATCAAACATAAGCGAGGAGAGTCAGTTTGGGAAATCGAGTAGAAGTTAAAGTGATTGAAAGGTAAGTAGAAGTTAAAGTGATTCAACATAAGAACCTATTTGTTAATTCATTATTTCCACACCTTAAATATCCATTGAGGAAACATAAGTTCCAGACTCAGGTTGAGGCTCTACAAGAAGCCATACAATTGGAGGAGAATTAGTATAAACATACAAATCCAACTGTAGAAGCGTTGAGAGTGGTTCTCAAGAATATGACATTTGAATTGAATCGAAACAAAGGCAAGGAAAAGAGGGAAGTTGTCTAGTGTACCTGTAGTATCCCTAGGTTTGAACCCAATTGTAAATGTAAATGAAAATGTACTTAAGATGGTGAGTTGTTTTGATATCATTTTGTATGCACTTTTCATGGCAAAGTGCGCACAGATACTACGCAGTAAAAGGATGAAGTGTGCACATTCTTGGATACCACGCACAATAACTTAAGTGTGCGCGATCCTGAGGCCAGGGATCCTTTTGTGTATATGCTATGTTTTATAGGCTGGTGAGCTAGTTATAATAAGCTATGATGCTTATGTTTTGATTAGGTTGGAGAGCCTAGATGTTAAAGGCTAGTGCACCTGATTTTGTACATGTCTCATATTTAATATAAAATACATCGTTGCGCGCAGACAGACCACGATAAAAGAGATGGGGGAATAAACTCCACTGGTTAGGGAAAGGGAGGGGTCTATAAGTTAAGGAAAGGGGCTAAGCTAGGGAGCTTAATCCAAAAAGGAATATTATATTAATATTTCTTAAATATAAAGTATGGATAAATATTTTATCCTAAGTTCTAAAGTTGGGGACAAGTAGGCCAAAGTAGCTCCAAACATGACAAGTGTCAAGTTGGGGACATGCATACATATTGTTGGGACTTGGTTCATTTTCAAAACCCTCCCATCATTCAAACATCATTTATCCATGACTCCATGACCATTTTTCACTCACACAGTCAGCTATCTTTCAAACATTCATTTCACTGTACCAGAACCCGTATCCATAGCCATTCTCTGTTTGTGTAGCTGGTTAGCTTGGGATATAGACTGAAGAAGCAGGTTTTCATGCCCATGGGATATTGAAGAGGCAGGTTGTCATGCCCATGATAAATTTCTCTCTCTATGAGAGAATTGTTGGGGAATAGATTTCCTGAAGGTGCTAAAATATAGCTGCAGGGCTCTGAGACTTCCTGTCCGACCTGTTGTTGAAGAACTGGAAGGGAAGTGGGGAAGCCAAGGGACTGATGAGTATATAAGGGGAACACTTCCTGGGGTGGGACATGCATGTGGTAAATGAGGAACTATAGGATGTTAGTTGAGTGAGCACCTGTGACAGAGTCTTTCCTGTTGTCCATGAGCCTTTAGCTTGGTTAGGAATCCCTTTGCTCGGGTGGAGTTTAGTCCCATCTCGGGGGTGAATCACTGTTGAGAGTGATGAACAATGTGGTATAAGGCTGGGAAGTTCATGGAAGTTCTGCACGTAGTTGGTGACATTCTTACCAAGATAAAGGTCAATTGTGTGATAATGTACATGCTGCATTGTTTTTTATGTGTGTATTTTTATGGGTTACCATATGTGTGGTTATATCTGTGTTTATTTTATGGGTATTGCATGTATATGCTACATTTATACATTTAATGTTATTTTAGTGTGAATTCGTGTATTTATAGATGTATTTGTGTGTTTACGTTTTATACATAAATTCTTCCGCAAGAGATTTGCCTGTATATAATTTAATTGCATACAGTTCAAAAAATTCATGTGGCATAACTCAGTTAGATGTTGGGTATGTTACAGTATGTTCCGAAGAGAGAGAACATAAATATGTGTTTGGCATAGTATGGCCTGGTATGGATGGTCAGGGACGTTACAGTACCTTATGAAAGACATAAGGACATCATAAAAATGAGTTCCCAACATTTGCGTAGCACTTGGGAGAAGGACTACCAAATCCTTTACCAATAGGAGGACCATGGTGTGAAATATGTAGAACACACGGACATGATCCCTATCAATGTCCCATGATGCAAACGTACCAAACAAGGCCCAAGAGTACATTCTTCAATTTATGCAAGTCTGTAGGACATGAAAACAAGGATTGTCAAAATTTGGAAATGATGAAGGAAATGATCTCATATGCTTATAGGATGCGGGTTGAACCAATGGCAGATCCACCTACGTAGAAATATAATGACACAATTTTTTTTACAACACCACCTCAGTATAATAATGCGCAGTAATAAAATCAAGCACCAAAGTATAATACATCGCGCAAAGACAATCAAGGAAACAAAGGAGGATTCATAGGAGGAGGTTGTGGAGGAAGAGGATTTGGAAGAGGTAGAGCACCAATAACCTATCACAATTGGTAGCAACCTGGAAATTATGCAAGGGATTTTCCACTGCAACTAGTGACATCAATGTACTTTTGTGCAACATATCATGATACAAAAGACTATCCTACACTTATGACAAGGATAAAGGAAAAAAGGAATCAAAATAATTTGAATGTTCAATGGACTGACACAAAAACTAGAGATGATGGGAAGAATATTAATATAGTTACTTGAGGAGGAACCAAAAAAGGAGAAGATGAAGAAAATTAGAACCAGAACGAACACTAATGGGTTAGAAATAATACAAAACTTGAACAACATTTTGATACGTGAAAGGAAAAGGAGACATTCAAGCAGGAAAGACAAGAAATCTTGCAGGAGAATATTGCTTCTATTTCACATACAAATCCAGGAGATGATGTACTAGTACGTGATATGATTCATCTATTTGATGATATCAACAAAGATTAGTCTTCAAAACAATTAAGTAATATAAGAAACTTTCTAGTTTATTTCTTTAAGTTATTGAATGATAAAACATCTCTAAAAGTATTACAAAGTTTGTTAGAAAAATGCAATTCTGGAGATGAGATAAAACTAGAACAAAAGAAAGTCAATTAGGGTCGTAGGAAGACAAGAACAAATAGGGAGTTCGGATTGAATGCAAATATTGGATATTTTAACATGGGCGACATCATATTATATTTGGGATCTGATTTAAATGTTCTTCCTAATAAGACATGGGAATGCATGGGGGAACCTACACTGGGGTATTCACCGTTTTAGTTGAAATTAGAAAATCTGTTGGCGCAAGATTGATCAGACCACGGTCCTTCTCAGTTTACCAAAAAAAGGTACCGTGTAGTCTAGAGCATTGTAATTTTCATCTCCTTTGAAGCAAAGAAGTGTTACCCGAAGCGCAGCCAATATAGAAGGATAGGGAAGGGAAAGGATAATACTTAGGTGGGTTCCCAGAACCTTCAATACTCACCATGATCTTGCACAAGACAGGATAAATACAGAACATATATGAGCTAATACACACAGGAATTGAATATACTTAAGTTGTGAAAATCATTTATACATAGAAACATCATATGGAGCTTATGAAACATAAAGAAGTAATGTAAAGATACAATGCACAAGCATAACCACATAGTGTTGCAACATATTTAAAATTTTTGGATCCTTTTTTATATATTATCATAAGATATTATCAGATATAACCACAGAGATACAAATTAATGCTCCATTACAGAATTTTGGCTCTGGACTCATGTCCCAGAGTTCTATCTACCCAAAGTGTATATAGATTACATTTACAGAACTAAAACCCAACATATCAACAATAGCCAATAACAAGAACAACAACAACAACACTAACAACCTGAGAACAACTTGAACCCTCAGAACCCTTTTACAATTGAATACATCTCATATATATAAGTTGTTTAGGGTCTTTTGGCTTTGTTATCGCATGCTTTCTTGTTCTGTTGCAACTTCTTTTTCCTTGCTGGCATTGCATTGTCCTTTTCTGTAACTAATTTCTATTACTTTTCCTTGCTCCACTATCCAAATTATTTTGTACCTTACGCAACTCGTTCTGAACCAAAATTGGGACTATAGTCCTTCTTGTGAAACTTCCAATCCAAAAATGAAGGGCCCAACAGGCTCTGACCACAAGCCTTGACTCACCCTCGAGTCAAGTACTTGGCTTATTCGCAACTTCTAGGAGTAGCTGTTGCTTTCCCTTGTCCTTATTTTACTCTTTACTGTCCTCTTCTGATTGCGATTTCTCTTTCTCTACCTCTTCAAATGAAGGGCCCAACTCTGGGACCAACTCTGAGGCCTGCTTCTTGACTTCTTGAAAGATCCCAAATTTATCCTTCCATTTCCTAGCAAGGAGTGAGGCCTCGACAATGAACTGTTGGGTCACATCTGTGATACATTACTTGGGATTAGATGCGACAAAAGAATTCCATTCAGATTCTATTATTGTATTGACCTAATGCATTTGCATGTATACTTTCTGAATGATAGGTTGAAAGTCGTGCAACTCTTGCTTGGCTACAAATTGTGCCTCAAATAGAGCGTTCAACTCATTGTCCACTTGTTGAATATGATCAAACTTATGTTGTTGGTCCAGCGGATCTATAGTAGATGCAACTTCCTCATTAAACAACCATATTATAGCGTGCACTTGTTCTAGAGTCTGGTTGCACCTAGCAATGATGCCCATCGAATCACTAACTTCTCTGAATATATGCGTGCACTCAGTTGTGCACTTGTGTAGTGTTGTTGGGGCATTGTTTCCTTCAAGCACTATTTTCTCCATCTTCTCATGTAGCTTTCGAGGCTGCTACTCTGCTTCTTGTTGACTCTGTCGCAAATGCACTTCCATATGTTCGGCGCGAATGGCCAATTGTGACCATGCTTCTTGGAGAAATTCGATCTGATGCTCTGACTCTCCTACATCACTAGCTTCTGGCAGTTGGGGTGTAACCTTCTATAATTCTGGCCAGGCTTCACCAAGCCTTTCCTGAACTCTTTCCAATTTGTTCTCCACCTAGATCTTAGCGTGTGATTCATGTTTTCTACGAGCTTGCGTAAGGAGCACTTCCTCCCTTTTAAGCTCTACAGACCATTTGGCCTACTGGAGCCTCTTCTCTAGTTAATCAATTGAGGCTCTAATCATTCCAACTAGGTGTGTTGTTGGCCATTGTGCAAGGTTAGTGAATGAAGGGGTGGCGTCCCTGGGTGATTGGACCTATAGTGGGAGTCCACTGGCCATTGATGGTTCTGAGGTAGTGTCTAAATCCTCCTCTCATGTGAATGGTCCTGGTACAAGCCACAACCTCAATGCTGATGCTAGGAGTGTTAGAACCTCTGTTATGGCCAGGCAGAGTTACAACAACTCTGCACACTACTGAGGGTTTTGGAGAACTAGATCCATTTGTTCCTGCACTGATGTTACGCTCTGTCCTGAAGTTGTCTAAGGTTCCTTTTGAACCTCTGGTATCTCCTCTTCTTTATGTGCCTCCACTTCCAGAGTTGTGCTTCCCATGGCACCCTCAACCTTATTCATTGAGGTAGTATGATTGGGACTTTGGACTTGTGGATTCTCCACCATTTGCATCTTCATTGAGAACAGAGTGTCCTTATGATACACAAAAGGTATAATCTATTGGTACTGGGCTTTAGGGTTTGGGCCAGTCAG
The DNA here is from genome assembly GCA_010110895.2 of Picea sitchensis. NCBI lineage: Eukaryota > Viridiplantae > Streptophyta > Pinopsida > Pinales > Pinaceae > Picea > Picea sitchensis. The sequence continues at coordinate 122,504 of SNQJ01S0008687.1, read as the reverse complement.
TTGCAGTCTCTGCTCAGGTACTTCTGGATGTGGACCAGGAAGTTCTGGTCTCTACTCAGGTAACTCTAGGTTTGGACCAGGGAGTTTTGGCCTCTACTCGGGTATTTCTGGTGGATTGAGCTGCATGGGTTTTGGATCAGTGTTTTGGGGTGGACTGACAGTTTCTAGGGGTGGTGACTGAGGTTGTGGTGGTGATGGAGGATGATCAATGATGATGGTGGATGGATGGGTGTCAGGCTTAGGGTCATCCTAAATATGTATGATGGGGGCTGCTCAAACCATTGATCAAGTGTGGGGGATGGTGGATGATATGGTTTGGGGTTTAAAAAATTTGATCATTGAGATCCCCGTCTAGGTTTTCTTGGCTACAGGCTCTGTGATGTATGCAACACTAAGGATTTCATTGACATCCTTACCTGTCAACATCGCTTCCTCTGGAAATTGCGGGAACATAAAAATTGTTATTTTCTTCCACTCTAGTGGTTGCATCTCTTCCTCCTCTTCAGAGTCTATCTATGGAAGAGATTCTTTCTTTTGTGTTTTTGGGACATAACTCAGTCCTACCCCTGCTTCCTAACCTTTATTATTTATCTACTTGGAGAGAAGAACATAGTGCATCCCTGACTTGCGTGAGTTGGGTTTGATTCCAGGCCACGACCTCACCTCCTTGTTAGAGGCATATTCATCCAAATAGAATGACAACATCTGTGAGTGAAATTCCTCCATGTTGACATACCTCAGCCACACAAAATTATGGTGTCAGTTCATGCTGAAGGCTATGTTCCTTGTTTTGCAGTTAAGCAACTCCTGTGGAATGCACAACCTCTGTATTACGTCAATAAACCCGCTGTACCACTTGGAGAATGTCATGTTTTTTAAGGCTGTGATCTTCGAGCCTGCCGTTGAATGCCAAGGCTCAAACATTTTTGCTAATCACCCCTTGTCTACTAGTGCGAATGGTCTTCCAACAAGTGGCATCCACTTGAGCATTGCAAATGCAAGAAACAAGTATCCATATGTGAAGGTACCACCTTTCTCCCGATCTTCCTCACAATCCACAAGTAGTTCCTCCAACATGTAGCTACACCAGTTGAAGACAATGCCATTGGTGAAAAAATCCACCACTGGTAATGCATCCAATGTGCATTCTCCCTTATAGTAAGACCTCATGAGTTTGTTGGCTATAATGTAGTAGCCAGTCCTGACCATCTCAGGTAGTATGGGGTCGATCTTAGTTGTATACTCCCCCTCTGCATGTGGAACCTTTCATATAGGTTGGGATCCCCTTTCTTCTTGGTGTTCTTGCTGGGACCCTGGAATCCTTTGGACACATCCTCACCCTCAAGGGACAGTCCAGTAAGCTGGTGGATGCCTTCTGCATGGATTGGATATCACCTATCCAACCACCAACTTCTGTCGTGCACCCTACTGATTAGGAACTTAGTACACTACACAAATTTTCTAGTGGTGTCGAACATTACTAAGTCCTTGAGGTTCATGATGGATGAGTTGAAATTTTTTTGGTCTTTGCCACAAACTACGTGCCTCCCAACTCATCTGGAGCGATACTCCAAAAAACATCTATGTTCATCTGGGGGAACAAGACTTGGTTTGTTAAGTCGAGATCGAGAAGCTTGACCTGCTCCACCTTCCCCTTCAGATCATCCATGACCTCAACTTGAGGGTCGCATGTCTCATCTAGTATTGTATCCTTGGACATGGTGCTTCATCTCCCTATATCTCTCAACATTGGGAATATGAATTATTAGCAAATTTCGCGAGCAAAACAAGGATTGGGGATCACAATTATGGGTCGATGGATTACATAGGCTTGCTCAGTATGCATAATTTAAAAATATTTAAGTTCTTTCTGGGAAACAATGTGTCCTACAATGAGTTCTCAGAGCCTTATACTCAGGCTTAGCTGGAAAGTTCAGTAATACCTATTATTCAACATTACCCTCTAGATGCAACTTGGATCTAAGCTGTCTGATGAAACTGGTTAACGAGGTAAATCCTATTGGCTATTCTGGCATTTACTGTGCAAGTTGGATAGGGACGTGGCCGATTTCAGACCTTACCATTTGACGGGTGAGAATCCTGGCACGAATACCGATGGCATATTCACATATCGCGTATTTATGTCTTAATTGAATTCAAATAGGGTATTGTAATAGTAATAAAGGTTGTGACTGCACTGGGTTCTTGTGGCACATGGACTCAGATTGCATCTAGATTTTCTCTCCCTTCGACCACAAAATGGGTCCCCATCATATTAATGACTATCATTAATAGGTTCTTGGTGCTTTTTTTCCTACGTTGTTGAGTAAGCAGTTCTGCATCAAACAACACTTAAACAAAAAAGGAAATGAACTACATGTCATGATGCAACACTGTACACATCGACTTTATTAACTGAATTTACAAAAATTGCATAAAAATTCAAATCTAAATACTATACATGCTCCTTCGGACTAGAGAAATAGTCCTTTAGCTTAGTTCTGATACATATAGGGTTCCAGGCGAGCGCCATTCACCCATCCTGGACCATCCAATTGCGCAAGTCTAACTGCTCCAGAAGGTCGTATCTCTACAACTATAAATGGTCCCAACCAATGCATGCACAAATTTTTTGGATGCTTCTGGTACCGACTGTCATAGAGTAGGAAGTTGTCTCCTTATGCAAATACTTTAGTCTTAATGTGTTTGTCATGCCAAGTTTTCTGCCTTTCTTTCTCAACTGACTGATGGAAGTCTGCTAAAAACCTGGTCTCTTCAATTTATTATAACTCCATGAGTCTCTGCGCAACTAATTCTTCCTCTAACTTGTGTGTGATCTATGCAATGTACAAACTTGGAGTAATAAATTTTGCAGGAACCACAACCTCTTTCCCATAAACTATCTGAAATAGAGTGTACTTATGGAGCTTCTTTTTGGTTGTCATGTAATACCATAGTATTGATGGAACTCTGTCATCCCAATATTCCATGTTTTCACAACAAACCTTTGTCAACCGTATCTCTAGAATCTTGTTAAATGCCTCTATTGTTCCATTGGCTTGCGGATGGTAGGGGATACTTTTATGAATTTGGATCAAGAACTCTGTTGTAAGATTTACTATGGTACTAGTGATAAAATGAGCTCCCTGATCACTGATCAAACTCCTAGGACATCCAAATCGAGTGATAATATTTAAAAAAATGAACCTAGCTACAGTATCGGTCGAACGATCTTGAACAACAGCTGCCTCAACCCAACGTGTAAGGTAGTCAATTGTGGTAATAATGTACCTAGCCTTTGAATTCTTAGCTATGGGGTTTATTTCCTTCATTATACACACTTGCAAAAATGAGCTAAGTCCAACTCACTTAGTGTGTCCTTGGAGGCACAATTCCTAGGTTGAAATTCCACTGTCACCTCAACTCGAACCTCTTCCATCTAGGCTTACTCTTAAAGAATCCAAGGGGGGTAGACCCTAGTTACTATGTTAAGTTAAGAGGTTAATTTCTAGGAGTTGATTTTAATTAGTTAAAGGTTTGGGGGATCTAGCCTATATTATAAGAAAACAAATGCAAAGTGAAATTATTCAAATGCAAAAGCAAGCCTTTTCCTAAGACAACTAATGACTAGTTCCTAAGATTGGGCAAGGGGTCAACTAAAGTTTGAGGGAGATAGATTTTACAAAAGTTACACAAGATTACAAAGAATGAAACTACTTCACAATGATTGCAAAAGAACTAGATACAATGTTACAAGATTAGATACAAAGATATAATAACTAGATACAAAGTTAGAACTAAAGAAGATCTAAGAGATACAACTAAATACAAGATAGGTGAATGATACAACTATGAACAAAGAGAAACAAACATTAACTTGGTTACTTGATTTGTGCAGGAAATAAAGATGCTTCAAAGAAAGGATTCACCAACACATCAAACCATCATACCCAACAATAGAGTTCCTCCAAAGGATGCACAACTCTATGTGGATTTTTTCAATGGCAAACACAGATAATACAAACCCAACAATGAAGTTGCCTCCAAAGTATGTGCAACTTCAAGGGGGCCAATCCAATTAACCAACACACCACTTAAACTAAAAATTAAATGCTTGAAAGAAGGCCTCCAAGATCAAGGGTGCAACTAAATACCACTTAGTTAATCATCCACAACATTGAAATAAACTTGCATGAAAATAATTTGAAAGTGAATAGCTTCCAAGATCTAAGTATCAACCATAAAAATGTATATGCCAATGTAAATGTCCCAAGGCTGAAGTGGATTAAAGGATTATTAATTCTTTAAGTTAGATATTGAATATTAACTAAGTGACAACCTCAAGACTCCCCCTTCTTGTACCAAATAGTTGTTAGGTGCTCAATAAGTGAGGAAAACGAGGCGCCACCCTAGTTCCATGGGTCAACCCAAGGAAATAAGTACTCACAGAAAGGATGTTGAGCACTGTGAAATTGTCCCCTACCTATCACCTTCCGTTGCTTCCTTTCAATCCTCATTTAGATGGAAAAGTTGGGTTAGTGGTGAGTGACCTATTAAGTCTAATTAATTTTAAGCCCTATGAAACTAAGGTAAATTGAGTTAGTTAGTGTGTTGAGCAAAGTGTTGCTTTCCAAAGTGTTAAGTGCTTAAACAAAAGGGAAGTTTCTTGCAAGTAAAGGAAAGTACTCAATCAAAATGCAAAACTTGAAATAGCATGAAAGTACTTGAACATTAAACTTTCAAAATGAAAAGATATGTTTTCCTTAAACCATTTAAGTTATGCCATGCCCATGATATTGCAAGAAAAGGAAAAGTACTTGTGTAAAGATAAATAAATGAAAGCAAGTACTTGAACTAAATGAAGCTTGCAATGAAAAGAAGAAAATATAGAACCGTAAGATTAATATGCCTCCATGGGCCTTAACTAGTATTAGGATTATTACTTCTACTTCTAGATCATTTTAACCATTCAACACATGAAGAAGTAAAACCATTAATACTAGCCTTACTATTTTGGGGGTTGGATAGGCCAAGCACACTCCAAGGTTTAGGCAAACAAATTAATATTAATGCTTGAAAAATGAAGTAAACTAAGATAACCACATACAATGGCACAAGGTGGAGGCAAGCCTTCCTATTTTGTGCCAAAGAGGTTTGAAAGAAATTGAAATAAAATTGAAATAAAACTATCCTCTCAACCTTGTCCTAATGACAAGTGGGGAAAGAAAATGAATGAAATTTTGCAAAAACTAAAATACTATCATAGCCTTACGGTTTTGGGGGTTGGCTAGGCCAAACTTACACCAAGATGTAGGAACAAACTAACTAATTAAAACACATAAAATTATAATATGAGAAATGAAAGCCTCTTAGGGAGTCGCTTGGTCTTGCTTACAATGCTAGAAAAAGATGAGGAGGAAGAGGGTATTGTCACCCAACAATAGGAGGATCTTTTCGAGTGTTTTGTGGCCCAAAATGGGAAACACCTCCCCTTCTATGGAGAGGATCTGCAAAAATCAGCAAGCAAAATTTGCTGGAAATACTGCAAAGACAACCAAAGTTAAAGAAAATTTATGACTTTACACAGAAATTTTGTGCATAAAAATTTCAGCAAAATTAAAATCTTTTAATGACCTATTCTAAGTGTTAAACAACCCAAAAATATGAATGTAATGAAGAAAAATAACTTGTAGAAATTTAAGAGGCTCAAGATGGATTATGAAGGAAAGTTTCCAACTCAAAACAAGCCTTTCAAACCCTTGAAACAACCTACAAATAATTGTGAAGAACCTACAAGACAAGAGAAAATGATGAGTAGATTAGTTAGAAGAAACAAAATACTTTGCAGGTCTACTACCTTACTCACTTAGATTCAGAATAATACTATTGGAAATCTACCCAAGCAAAATACTTTGCTTGGGAATTCTACTTTAGATCTAAAGAATGCTTCAACAAATAAAACCAAACAAGATCACCTCAAATCATAGATGCACTAAGAATACTCTTTGACACACCATTTGTCCTCCAAATATTTCTATTAACAACTAGGAAGTTGTTGCAATTACTTCCAACAAGTTCCTCTCCAAAAGTGAGAGAAAGAAAATGGATGAGAGGAAGATGGAAGAGATGAGGAGAGTGAGGAAAAAATTGGGTAGAGTAACAGTAGCAATAGAATTGGTGAGGAAATTAGGGAGAGAGGGAACTCATTTATAATTGGAAAGGCAAAGTTACCCCTCTTGGATGAAATCCATGTGTCAAAACCCAAGCATGAGTGAGTATCTCGAGGAGGGGGGCACAACTTTAGGGTTTGAGTGGTGGATTGATGAGATGGAATGAGTTGGAGGTGGAAATTATTATTCAATGGGTGAGGTGGATGTCCTAGGAGGGCGCACTAGGGGAGATAGGGCCCCACTCCTCTTAATGTTTCATTTCCTAAAGTTTGCTCAAGGAGGGGGGGGGCGCAACTTCCCTAGGGGAGCAAGTGGAATGAAGTGAGTGTAATGTTGAGGGGGTGTAAAAGGTTAAGAAAGGGGATATGATAGGATAGGATAAGGTTTAGGCATCATCACCCACCTTTACTCTAACCATTTAGCTCAATTTTACAAAAAGTGACATTTTGACTATGTCATGACTAGCAATTAAATTGTTGTTTTTGACTGACTAAGGCTCCTCATGGACAAACACCTAGAAACAATTGTCCAATTGAGATGAAACTTGGTACAAGGGTGTAGGGGGTCTCATTCCATTTCGTTTGAGCACAAATACCCCTAGAAAAATCCCAAGGACCTAGTATTTACATTTTTCATCAAAATTTAATTAAAATTACCCAACTTAGGAAATTTTAATAAATAAATAAAAACTATCTAGACTCGACGGAATTCTGCAAAAAATCAAGAGATGTCTTACATAGTCATTTAAAAAATTCCTAAACAATAGATACCAGAGGGATAAACCATTAGAATTCCTTTCACCACTTTGGAGGAATTAGTTGTGGGAGTGAAAAAAACAAGGGAAATTAATAAGGCTGGTTAGGCCAAATTAATAACCCGAGGAAAAAAAAAACTCAGTGAAAGAGAATCCTCTAATGATGAAGTCCTCGGGAAACTCATGTAACTATGATCTATGCAGACCTATTACATTATTATCCCACACAGGGGAGCATAAATTCAATTACAAAAAGAAGTGTTGAAGGCCAAAACTGCCTTGTAGAACCAGTAAGTCTTTGACTTGGTAGAACCTAATGGTGCATATCTTCATGGTACATGGATTTGACCCCATAGTTGAATAGGTGGTCAACAGGGTTTATCGGCCCAATGATTTTAACCACCCACTTCTTGAATGCTGGTAAAGCTTGAACTGGTTGGAGTGGTAATTCATCTCGTCGTGATGGTTTACCCACACTTTGACACACATCTCTTGATATAGCATATATATTTTCATCCTTGAAGAGCGTGGCCCACCATATTCCATCTTAGAGGACCTTATGCACAGTGGGATTTCCTCCCATATGACCTCTCACTACTCCACTGTGGCACTCCCACAATATATCTTGTCTTTCATGATCCAAGACACATCTCGTGAGGATCATATGGTATTCTGGTATGGCCTCAACCCAGAATAGGTCTTCATTTGGGAGCTGATCTTCGACTGCTCCACCACTTTCCCCTGAATCTAATATAGATAGGTGATCAGGCTCTATGTTACATCTTCCAAGATTATTGATCACTTCAAAAGAAAATTCCTGAAATAGTAGCAACCACCTACAAATTCTCCCTTCCAACACAGATTTGTTAACTAGATATTTTAATGCATAATGATCAGTAAAGAACATAAAATGAGAACCTAACAAATAATGTCTAAACTTATGCAAAGCATAAATCATAGCTAAACCCTCCCTTTCTGTCATTGTATAGTTGCGCTTAACTTGTGACAACTTTCTACTTGCAAAATAGATAGGATGATCCATGGCTCCATCTCCTAGTTGTGCTAAGATAGCTCCCAAGGAAATACCTGAAGCGTCTAGATGGACGTGAAATTCGTTTTCCCAATTTGGAAATATCAAGATAGGTTTTATGTTGAGCTTCTCCTTTAGGGTCTCGAACGCCTTATCACATTCTGGGGTCGATTGGAACAATTCAGCCTTCTTTATTAGATTTTCCGGAGGTGTGGTGATATTTGAATATCTTCTGATAAATCTGTGATAGTACCCTATGTGCCCCAACATGGAGTGCAAGTTCTTAGCACTCATACGTTGTGACATGTTCACAATAACCACAACTTTGCCTGGGTTTACTAGTACTCCCTCTCAACATACTATGTGGCCCAACCAATTTCCATGTGGTACACAGAAGATACACTTTATAAGATTCAACGATATTTGTAGTTCTCTACATTTGTAAAACATCAGATGTAGTAGCGCTACATGTTCCTTGAGAAGACTGTATACTGTCCAATAATCCATATAAATTTCTATAAACTTGTGAATAAATTCTCGGAAAGCTGCTATCACAATCTTGGAAAAAATGCAGGGGCATTCTTTAGGCCGAATGGAATCACTTTATATGCAAATGACCCCCATTATTTTATGAATGTGGTCTTATTTTTTCCCTCTTCAACAATCCTTACTTGGTGATACCCCGAAAATTCATTTGTAAATGAGTAAGATTATTTCCTCACAACCTTTTCTAGCACATCGTCAGTAAAAGGTGTTGGGAAAGGGTCATGCACACATGCATAGTTAAGACTTATGTAGTCTGCATAGACACTAATATCCTTTGTACCTTTCTTTCTCTGGATAACTATTGGGATGACCCATTCTACTTCTTCCACTGCAAAAATAAGTCCAGTGTCCAACATCTTGTCTATTTCACTCTTAACCTTCTCTTTCACTCTGGGGTTAAGGCGATATGGTCTATGCCTCACAAGATGTGATCTTGGTTTTAATTGAATTTTCATCTCTCCCATAACTCCTTTAATCCCTTTTAACTCTGAAAATGTCTTTGGGAACAAATCCTGATATTCCTGCAACAAACTCTGTATTTCTTGACACATTTTCTCATCTCAGTAATCTCCCACCATAGCTATTTTAGGTTTCTTTGTGGTCCATATATTGACTTTACAAAAATTCAATGGGTGATTATAAGAACCATCAATCTGACTGAGTACGATGTTATGGATTTCTCTGTTCCCTTATGTCTCTTTAATGGCTAAGTTTCTCAATTATTCTAAATCATCCAGGATTTCCAAATCCTTCTCAATCTTATAGAATTCTATAGGTCTTTTTTCCAAGTTTAGGTGAAGATTAGGATGAAGTTCTTGGCTATGTTTTGCACATACAACTAGATCTTATTTATGTTTACTATTTTCTGTAAAAAGGAATTATTTAATTCTTTTAAGGACTACTTCAAGCTCAGGGTACTTAATTGTAAATGAGAAGTCCTTACAAAAGTGATCTACCAACACTTTCTAGTCACTGGTCTGTCTTCTGGTTTCTTTATGCATGAACCAATACTTCTGGATTGGACCTAGTGAGTGGGGAAATACTTTAACCCAGAAGTGAGATGGTATTTCCGCAACTTGCCACTGTGTCAGGCATTGTTCAATATGTTCTTAGGATCAGACTCTTCGTTGAATAGTTGCACAACCTAGAAATCCATCCACATCTCTGATTCCAACTTCCCCTTATGTTGAAATCTATATTTGATAGCTTGCTTCACATCATCCCAATTTTTGAGTAAGTCTTTGTGATTGTCCCACCATTTGGCAGGGGTGTCCTAGAGGGCTAAATACATTACTGAGATCCTTTGATCCTCCACTAACTTTTCTTCCATGTTGAGAAGAAAAATGTCAAGTGATGAGGTACCATCATATCTTGGGTGTTCTCTGACCTTGATTCCAATCCATCTAGTTGTCCTGATAGTTTTGCATCTTCTTGAGAATATTTTGTATGAGCCTTATTGCCAACTATCAAATGCTAGTTCTGAATCTTCGTTCGTTGATTGTATACTCCTCCAAATTAATGATTCATCAACAATAGGATTTATGTAATCTTCTCTTGTTCCCGCTGTTACAATGTACAATTGATCCAAGTATTCTCCCTCCATATTGTTGTTTGCTCACTCCATGTATCTGGGTCCTACATACGGATCTAGGGGTTGAAGCAATTTTATTCCATCTGCCTCAAATGTCATAGTGTATTTCTTTAGGTCAATCACTGCATAGTTTTCATAGGCCCAATAAATACCAATTAGTTCAGGATAAGGGTCCTTATCCCCCATGATTTAGATCACCTCAAAATCATCTACAGTATTCACTCCTGCAACATCTATTTCTACATTCTCCAGTCTACCTATTGGGAAAATAAAATATTGGTTTTCCATTCTTAGTTGGATTGGGGAATATGTCAAATGAGGTTTTCCTAAGGCTTCCCAAGTCTTTGTATGCAGTATGTTAATATCAAATCCTAGATCTAACATAACATCCTTAATTTCAGACTAGTCTAGTTGGGCTACTAGTATAAATTCTTTTCCATTTTGTAATTTCCTTCTCTGCACTCTCAAAGTACTCTTCTTGGGAAGATTAGTCCTTATTATTTCTTCTGCGGATTATTCATTCCCTAGAACTAGGTATAGCACATTGCACAACTTTTATGTTAACTGGTCATTCCCAAGAATGTCAGAAAATAATTGAAACCAAAGGTCGACTACATTTTGAGGTTCCTCATGTTGTCTCAATGTGACTGTAGGGTTTCTGGGTGTAGGGGGTGAAGTAGGGACTTTCACAATATTAGGATAAAAAATAAGATGGGAGGGTTTCTCTTGCATCTCCGAGCTAGGGATATTCTAAAATACTTCTATGGTGGTTTTAAAGAACAACTTATGTTTTAGAGGATCATACCTGTCTTCTTTAGGTGTTGCTTTCTATATCTGAGGTAAATTGTCAGCATCAAATCCAGTCTTTGCGCCTCTTTGAGTGACGCTATTAAGATTTGGAAGTTGTCCTCTAATAAATATCTTGATTTCTGAATTGATGAGGTTAGTTCCTCATTTGCGTACTCGATCTTCCCATTTTTCAATTAGTTCTGGGAATTCTTCAGTTGCATGCCCATTGGTTCTGCAATGAGAGCACCATGGCCACCTCGGATGAGGATAGTCTCTATCCATATGACATTTCTCATCATATTTGTAGCATCTGCTTGGTCCTCTCCCCCTGGTTCTTCCTCCTCCGAGGTCTCCTCTGATCCACCTCCTCAATCTCTTCTCAGTCCCTGAGGGTTTTCATCCACCCTAAATGTTGTTCCATACAACCCGTCTGCAAGTGCATCCAACGCTCTACACTGATTAGTAGTATGTGTGGTAGATGTGAAAAACTCACAATGTATAGTATTTTGTACTATTGAATACTTCTGAATAATGGGGCACTGTCTTGACCCATGCCCATGGATTGGAAAAATCTCACAATACTCAACTGTTGGTGCTTCCTGGTTACCTGGAAAAGCATGATATGGGGCGGGGTTATGGAATGGTATATTCAAATATAATTTTTCAACTCCTCTCGTGGGTCCTAGTGAGGGTCCCATAGGATTCTGAGGAGGTACAATTCCCCCCATTTGTGTACATTTGTTCACCAGATGTCCTTCTGTGTAACATCTGGTACACCAGACCTACGGTTGTCCTTGTCTAGGTATCGTTAATTCTTGAATATTTTTTGTAAGTGCTGACATTTTCCCTTGAAGTTGTGCTAAATTTGCATTTGTTGGGGGTTTTGTCACTGTCAGGCTCCCTAGATATCCTACCATGTATTCAATCTTCATTGATTGTTCCAAGGCATCTGTCAAAGTGGCTATCCGTTGTTGCATTAACGGAATCCATGTCAGAGGTATCAATCCATGAATCTACCATTCTCTTTGATGTTCCTCATGAATTGGATGCACTAACCTCCCTATAGAATATTTAAAATTTTGGTTATATTCCCAGGATGATTCACCTTCCCTTTGTTGAATCTCATGCAACTCAGACAAAGCTTGTTGTTCTGACTGAGGTATCTTAAACTTCGCTATGAACCTTCTCCATACCTATTCAAGTGTGAACTCTTGACCTTGAATTCTTGTCACTCCTGACTCAATAACGTTCATGTACCATTTGAGAGCATGACCTCTCAAGGAAGTTTGGAACACAACCAATTTATTCGCATCCGGAGTCCCTCTGGACCTCCAGATTGCTTCACACAAGAACCAATGTTGCTCAACATCTTCGTCTCCTTTACCCAAGAATTTTGGGTATCGAGAAATTGAACTTCCCACGTGACCAACCGTTGTTGATCTTGTTTCTCTTATCAAAATAAAACCTAACAGTCATGGTTGCGACCTACCAGGGGATCCCAATATCCTCCTTGTACTCGCACTTCCTGGTTGTGATTGGATAACTAGTTGTACTGAAACATAATTAGCATAAGAGGGTAGTATTGAATTTACCGCTTGTATAGAAGACACTTGGGGTATGGGTGATTTGGTGTTGGATCCACTGGCTTTAGGGCGAGTTTCTTTGAT
>SNQJ01S0008687.1:86459-109286 GCA_010110895.2 Picea sitchensis | reverse complement strand
TTTGATCTAGGGGGTCTCGTTCTCTTCCTCTAGAGAAGTCTCTTCGGTCGGTTTCCCGATATTTCCTAGATTCGGGGCTGGATATTCTCTTTCCTCTTCAATATCCATGCCATATTCCTTCTCCCTTGCTTCTACACCTTATCCTTATTTTCCACCCTCCTAGGGACTTCTTTCTCTCTGCGCTTCTCTCTCACTTAATCATTGACTAGCTAATCTTTCCTATCTTCTCAACTTCCACAACTTTCCATCCATCCTTCCTCTACTTCTCCTGCTTCGACTTCTTTCTGAAAATTATCAAATTGTTTTGTTTCTTTATTTATCTTTCCGTGCCACCATTTCTCAACTATGGCGGCTCTTTTCAAGTCTTGATCATTTCTTGAGTCCATTTTTTGTTGTTTCCCCAATTTTTCAAAGAACCCTCTTGCCTCTCTCAGGCCATGAATCCACCCCAAACTCACCCTACCCCAAGCAAGGGTGTTTACATTGCCATCTCAGTAGGGGGCATAGTCAACATCCCCTCTTCCATTAAGAAAACCTTAATCCATAAGGGGATTTCTCTCAATAGTCTTCCCCTTGCATCTTTATTGAAATCCTCTTTTGCTCATGAAAAGGATTGGTGTTTCTCAGCTGCAAACTCAATAATGTATCCTTCTAATGTGGTATTGACCCATAAATCAATTGCTCGCATGACTAGACAATCCAACTGATGAAGTGCTGCAATATTTTTTGTATCCCAAGTACATGTCCTTTTCACTCATTCTTGGAATTATGGAGCTTCTTAGAGCCTATCTATCCAGTGGAAAAGTTCTTCTAGGAACTTAATCTAGAATATCTTGTATTGGTCGCTCAATCATTCTAAGTGAAATACTGTCTCTCGTATATCTTTCACAGATTTTCCTCTCAGCTCCACTTCTTTCCATATGAAGGCTTCGTAATTTATTTTCCACCATTGGTGAATATTAGATCTGTGAATATGTGGAAGCATCCTCCCTACAGGTTCCCTTTTAACACAGGTCTTGACAACAGAACCATTTTGTTGGCACAAGATTGATCAGACCATGGTCCTTCTTAGGTTACCAACAAAAGGTACAGTGTAGTCTACAACGCTCGCATTTTCATATCTTCCAAAGAGAAGAAGTCTCACCCAAAGCACAACTAAGACAAAAGGATAGGGAAGGGAAAGGAGAATACTTAGGAGAGTTCCCATAACCTTCAATATTCACCATGATCTTGAGCAAGATAGGATAACTACAAAACAAATCTGAGCTCATACACAGAGGAACTGAAGATACTTAAGTTGTGAAAATCATTTATACACAGAAACAACATATGGAACTTATGAAGCATAAATAAGTACTGTAAAGATACAAGGCACAGGAATAGCCATAGAGTGATGCAACATATTTCAAAATTTTGGATCCTTCTTTATATATTATGATCAGATCTTATCGGATATAACCTTAGAGATACAAAGTAATGATCTGTTACAAAATTATGTCTCTGGACTCATGTCCCAAAGTTATATCTACCCAAAATGTATACATATTATATTTATAGAACTAAAACCCAACCTATCAACAATAGCCAATAACAATAACAACAAAAACAACAAAAAAATCAACACTAACAACTCGAGAAAAACTTGAACCCTCATAACCCTTTTACAATCGAATAAATCTCATATATATAAGCTGAGTAGGGTCTTTTGGCTTTGGGATCACATGCTTTCTTATTCTGTTGCAACTTCTTTTTCCTTGCGGGCATTGCGTTGTCCTTTTTTGCAACCAATTTCTATTAGTTTTCCTCGCTCCACTATCCATCTTCTTCCGTACCTTGCGCAAATTGTGCTGAACTAAAACTATGGATGTAGTCCTTCTTGCGCAACTTCCAATCCAAAAACGAAGGGCCCAAAAAAATCAACACAGAGTGGTACCAATTGGATGATTGAAAGGAATACCAGTGGATTTATATGGTGCATGCACGATGGAATATTTTGAGGTGATTGATATATTGGATAATACTACTCCTTATCCAACATTGTTGGACTGGATTGAGAATTTGAAAATCAGACCATCATCAAATTGAATACCATGAAAACTATTTTTGAATCAAGAGAATATATATTTATAGAACCATTATATCCTTTAGAAGGTGGAATATATGTTGAACCAATGGCATACAACTTTATCCTAGAATAGATTAACCAATTTTATAGAACTATCATGCACAAGGAAGATTAGATTAACCAAACAACAAATGGAATGCTTAGCTGGAGACACATTAGTTATTGTGCTTCAGATTATGACACAATACTTAAGAATTCGAAGCAACAGTTACATGAGATATCCACCAGAAGATGTGAAAGAATGATGCACATAGTAAGATGGGTTGGCATAGAGGTAAGAGAACCTCCAACTTTTTATGGTCAAAATGATTTGGAAGAATTTTTAAGAAATTTTGAGTTAGATGTTATGGAAAATCAAAGGTTATTGTTTTCAGATACTTCTTTGAAAGAAACACCTACACATTGTTGGGGTACTCATAAAGAGAATGCCCATGACTGGTATCAATGAAAAAATTATTGCACATTAGATTTGGTGCAAAATAGGAGAAGAACTATATGGAGAAATATGATGGAATAGGAAAACCCAAAGAACATATATATATATGCATAGCCCAATGGATACTGGTACCACTAGAGGAATGGGAACATCACTTCATCCATACATTAGAAGGCATCCCAAGGAATTGGTATACAGACTTGGAACTGCGCAGAGGAACTATAAATTGGGGATATTTGCAACAGAACTTTGTAGTCACATTTTCATTTGAACATGATAATACAATAAGGGATGCAACACTAGAATTTTTAAAGGAGAGGATATTTGAAGAATCAGAAGTTGAAATTGTAACGACTTATCAGAAACAAAATCAGACAATAGTCAGACAATTGTTACATTGTTACCACGTCCCAGAAGATGACCCAACAGAATAAAAACCACATGATATTCTAATAACAAAAGTTGAAGGAGAAAGAGAAGTAGAAGGTATGTAGTTACAATCAAAATAATTTGTTGCACCACTGAAGATAAATAAAGTTAATATTGGAACAAAAGAGAACACAAATATTGCAAGTATTGGTGACTATTGGGATAACTAGACAATGGAAAGAACAACAAAGTCACGATGTGAGTATAATGATCTATTTCCAACAACATTTTCAAAGATTGAAGGGGGAGTAGGAGAACTTGGAGAAATGAAGATTACTCTATGACCAGATCCCATACCAATAAGACATATACCTTACAGGTTGAATCCAATATACAAACATAAAGTGAAGGCATAAATTGATAAAATGTTAGAGGCTGGTATAATAGAACATGTTGAATAATCTGAGTGGATTATCCCTATGATAGTTCAGGAGAAGAATCAAGGGGGAATAGGGATCTGTGTAGACTTGAGCAAGTTGAATGATACATGTCTACATGATCCCTTCCCTACCTCATTTACATATGAAGTATTGGAGAATGTAGGAGGACAAGAACCATACTTGTTTACTGATGATTTTTCAAGGTATCACCAGATCATAATAGCACCATATGATCTTCATAAGACTACATTTTCCATAGAATGGGGGTCATATACGTACACAGTGATTCCCTTTGGATTGAATAATTCCCCTACTATTTTTTCAAGAGTAGTGGTAGTTGCATTTAAGGATTTTATACATAAATTCTTGGAGGTTTATCTGGATGGTTGGACAATATTTAACTTATTGAAAGACCATATTGAAGTGTTAAGTTTGATTCTATACAAGTGTAGACAGTGTAAAATTTCATTGAATATTCATAAATGCATATTCAACACACCATTTGGAATTTTGCTAGGGCATGTGGTGTGTAAATAGGGTTTGTTAGTTGATCCTACAAATATTGTTGTCATTTTTAATTTACCACCACCTTAGTCAGTGCACCAATTAAGATATACACTTGTTCATACATGATATTATAGGAAGTTCATAAAGAGCTATGCACAGATTGCTGTGCCCATGGAGAAATTGTTAAAGAAGGATATCATTTTTCAATGGAATGATGAGTGCCAACAAAGTTTGGACATATTGAAGGAGAAAATGGTGACAAAACCAATTATGGTGTTTCCATATTGGTCAAAAGAGTTCAATGTTAATGTGGATTCTTATTCAACAACACTTGGAGAAGTAATAACACAGCCAGGAGAAGGTGATATAGATCACCCAATAACATTTACAAGAAGGAAGATTTCATATTCAGAACATAATTATAATACAAGAGAGAGAGAAGGATTGGATATTATGTATGCATTGAAAAAGTTAAGACATTATTTGTTAGGACAACATTTTAAGATGTTCATAGATCACTATGCTCTCATATACCTAGTCAACAAGCCAATGTTGGGGGGAAGAATATGTAGATGGTTGTTGTTATTTCAATAATTTTATTTTGAATTAGTTGTGAAAACTGAAAGAATGAATGTAGGGCAAGATCATCTATCTAGGATAACTAATGAAGAGAAACCAAACAACCTGGATTGAAATTTTCCTGATGCAAAAATCTTTTTAGTGCGCATTACTAATGAATAATTAGCTGATATTATTGAATTTTTTGGTACAAGATTTTCCCCAAAGGAATATAACACTTTGGAGAACAAGAGTTGATGGTTAGAGTTGAAGATTACCAAATTATTGCATGAAACTTGTGCTGAGGAAAATATATGAAATGATCTTACTCAAGCATTTTCATATTCTTCTTGGCTAAAGAAAAATAGACAGGAATATCACCCTATGTTTATAGCCATCAAAAATAATATCCTAACTCACAAGTATTGATTACAAGTGCTTAGTCTTTTCTTTTTATAAATAAAAGCTTGCTGGAAAATTCATTATTTATATGATTTTTTGAATATAATAGTTGCTGAATAAATGTAGAGACAGAAGTAAAGACACCAAGATGATAATCAAGACAGGTGAGACATAAAGAAATCCTTTATTTCATTCCAATTAATCAAAGAATCATTCTCTTTACAAAATTTAGTGAAGAATTTTTGGACCAAAGTCAAACTTAGACGTCCCTGATGAAACATACAAAAGGACCTCTGACAGAAAATTAAAAATTGAACTCTAAAAGTTGGATAAGCTTGCCACAGATTTTTTCCCACTCGACTTTGGACAATAGACTTTGTCAGTCATGAAAACTAATTCACAAACATATAAGTCTACACAGACTATCAAAGATAGATCAACACCTCTGAAAAACAAGTGTCTGAATGATGTAATTTAGCCTTGATTCTTGCTACCTACAATAAGACCCTTCTATCATAAAAAATATTTCGGCTTATGATCAATTAAGGAATGAATGAAAACTGAACTATCTCAACACAAACTCAAAGAGAAAACCTTAGTATTCTTCTCCTTCTATCCTCCTCTTGTTCCTCCCTTTCCTTTTTCCTTTAAGAAAATTAGAATTGGTTGAAGTAGTGGAACTACTTCATTAGTTAAGTTAACTAAGAACTCAACCAACTTTTTAGTTAAGGGGGAAAAGTAATAAATCATAATAAGGGTTTTAGATAAATAATATCTAGTATGTGGGACCCCTTGTGAATCCCTTTATCTCTTAACAATCGTAACATAACTAGTTAATTAAGAAAAACACCCTTCCTTGTGGCTCCCATCATCACATTCATATTTGAAAATTTATCTCATTGATATTTGAAATTATTTTCAAAAATATATTACTCATATATCCAAAGAAAACATGTTGTCCAAAACTTTTGAATTCAATTGTCATCAACAATAAATAAATGAATAAAACTTAAAATCCATATTTTCGACTCTGTGAGGCAATCTTTCCCTTGCTGCTTCTATGACCCTTTAATCTCTCTATATTTTCCATAGGCTGTGTTGGGCCTTTAGGCCCAATCACGTTGATCACATGAGAACAATCGTCCCTCAAATGCATCCAGAAAGACACGGATTTATCAAAACCATTGGAGGGCTAAGAAGGGGCAACAATGGATTTTCCTTTGACAGGGGCATGGTGGGCCTCAGTTTTCAACCTTTTGCTTGAAGAGCTCATTCCTGTATTCCTAATTGATTATAAAATGGTTCCTTTAACAACCATACATGACAACTCCTTTAAAATATGAAATACAATTCGGCTCAACAACATATTAGACTCATGGAATCCAATCCATACAAAGTGTTTAACCATTGTTAATGAGCAAGGGTTGAACAAAGGTTCTAGTATATGCAAGGGGTTTGTATTGAGCGAAAAATGTTAAAATGAGGGGGAAAATAATCATGGTTACTTCTCATAGACAACACACAATCAACTGTAATGTAAACCAAGGAATATGTCACTGTAATCCATCCAAGAAGCTACAATTTCAAACTATTCCAATACAGAATTCTCTTAACTGTAATTAAATTTGAAGAACACAGAGTGAAAAATGAATGTGGGAAGGAGAGGGGATCGTAATTAGTGAAAAGTGAAATAATGTTAGGGAAAGAGAGTGTATATTGTTCATAAAATTAATTAAGAAATCCATAAAACCATTTTATATCAGATGTAAAAGATCAAACACCAACCAAATAATCATCGTGATGAACTAAAAAACTATTGTGTATAATTCAATCAATTTTGTGTATTAACTTGCTCATTGTTCTCAATTAAATCTTTAACACAATATCATCAAAACAAAACAATATTCCTTCCAAAAAACCTAAACACGAGTTTTGTTTCCTTTTATTGCCTACATCAAATATTTCAAAACAATTTCTAGGAAAAATACACAGTCCCTTGGCACAGTCCCTTATTTCCACTCAGTTTAACATCAAAATATCAACCATAATTCACGAGTTATTTCCTCAATCAAACACAGATACAAAAATCATGCACGATTTCATCCCTCAATTCCATTTAGCAATTGAATTGTAATGAGACCATACTGCCACCGAACCCATGCCTATCTCTTCTATGATGCATGCCATTCATCAAACATACACAATGGACATTCAAACACAATTGTCAGGATTTGCAATACTCCCATTTGGAAATTAAAACACATAGCAACAAAATCCCTGCGTAAAAAGCAAAGAGGAATATCTCGGACCACCATAAAAAAATGTTGAGTCAACAATCTAGTTGTTACAACACAAGAGGCAATGACTACATGCCCACTTCATCTACTCGAATCAACCATTAACCATGTTGAAGTTATCAATTCGTTTGTTATAATAACCAATGTAGTGATTAAATACCAATAACCAACACCACTGTCAACATAATCAACAAAGATGACCCAACAATCGAACTCTATCGATGATACACCACCACTCATAACAATCAACAGTATGCCCAACACAATATAACAATTCCTTTTATAAAAAACGGGCTTTGAGAAATCAAGTGTTCTCTCTGTGGACCAACACAGGGAGACTGGAGTCGAACCCTAACAATAGGTGAGAACTTCTGAGATCATATGCTGGACACATGGGTCATACCGCCACCAACTTTGCAGACAGGGTGACAGTTCACGAGATAGGAGATATTATGAATAGAGGAGCATTGACTTCATTTGGGTCTGTAATAACACTGAGAACACGCGGGGTATAACCCTTGTGTTGTTCCTAATCAACCTGAACAATGCTGAGATAAAACCAAGCCATGAAATAGTAATCAACCTTTAGCAAGCCCCTTGACATAGTATCCAACTATGTAAACTTCAATAGCATGAACGAACCCATACCCTGGTGAAACTATACATAGTGACACAAAGTGGTTCAAACCTAGCGACCCCATAATAGTAAAATGATTGGGTATGGTGACAAGAAATATGTGAATAAAGCCAACAAATCGAGACTGAATGAAACCCTCCACCCAATACCAATAAGGACGACATAGAGATTTCATGGCTACTAATACTCAGAAAAATCAATGAACCTATGATTTCAACCATTATTGCAATAAATTCACATAAAACATCCATTTCAAAGAAATATCACAAGTTTACACAGTTTCAGGTCTCAAGAAAAGAACAGACCCATACATCAGCAAGAAAATATCTATTTCATAACCATAGTAGGTTCATTGATGGTGAAAAGACATACCTGTAACCAAGAAAACCTTAAAAACGCGAGCTTGGATAAGTAGTTCTTCCTTTGCCTGAAAATCAAAGATTAACCACAATGAACACAATTGAACAATAGCCAAGACAACGGTGAAGGCCAATGGAGGGGTATGGAGTGACGTGCAGTAAATTCACATCGCATCCATCCTCCAGTCATTCAATTCCTTTGTACATGCCAACCCACTATTCTATTAATTCATTCAATTAAACCATGCATCAAAACCAACATCCACTATTTGCCAAAAGCACCACCCTGTGTCACATTAACCCTTGCCAACCATACTATAACGCATATCACATGGGTTTCCATATAACTTAATAAATTGTATAACCACTAACCCTGTTAGCTAGGACTAACAAAAATCCCTTTAATTCTAATGCATATAGTGTAACATATTAGTATAGTTTACCTTCTTCCTTTTGTATCTTGTTCAAATTTCTTTAATGTATTTTCAACTGATTTTATTATTAACATGTATCTTGTGTAGGTGTCATAGTAATGAGTCAAGGAGAAGATAGAAAAGGTAACAATGGATAACATAACACATCATAACACAAAATTAGATCTTAGAACAACATAAACAACACATGACATGCCTCATCCATCATCCATTTGTTGCAGTTAGAACAAAAAATCCACCATCAATCACGTAGAGCCTTGTAAGCAGTGTTGAAAAAAGACCCACACTGAGAACTATCTCCACGCAAACTCCCATCACCATCCCAACCAGAAACTAGGCGTCCTAAAAACTTTAGCCACTAGAGCCATAAGAATCTCCGATGAAGCAAATCTAGAAAAATAAATAGATCACATTACCAAGACTTTTAAGAACATAAGTTATAAACACAAATACATTAAGACTGCAATAAATAGAGCCCTAGAAAAAACACGGAATAAGCCCACTATCCCAAAAGACCAGAACCCTAATAGAGACGCCTGCCTCCCTTACATCCAAGGAGTGACTGATAAGATTGCCAGATTCCTCAGCAAAAAATAAATTAAGACCCCCTTCAAACCATTTGAAACCATCAAACAAAATATGAGATCCGTAAAAGACAAAATCGACCCCCACAAAGGTAAAGGAATGTACAAAATAGAGTGCTCATGTGGAAAATGCTACATCGGTGAAACTGGTCGCTCCTTCCAGATTAGGATAAAATAACATGGAGCTGACATTAAGAATGAATGCATCCGCACCTCCGCCCTAGCTGAACACTCCCTTAAAACAAGACACCATATCTGCCTAGAAGACACCAAAATCCCTGCCAAAGAAAATCACCTCTTTAAACGTCGTGTTAGAGAAGCCATTGAAATCCGTAAACATCCTAGCAACCTGAACAAAGATAATGGGTTAGAATTAAGTGAAAACTGGCTCCCTCTGATTCACAATTAACAATAATAATCTTTGTAGAAAACTATCTCAAAATTCTTTAAGTTTAATTCATTAAAACCCCACCTAATCACTCACGAATTTAAAACATTTTTAAAATAAACTTTCTCTTTTAAGAATATTAATAGGCTTAGGAATATTTCACCTATAAAGTTTTAAGCCTTAATATAACCTTTTAAAGAAACATTAAAACCTAAATAACATTAATAAGCAAACCCTTAAATAATTGAATAAACCACTTAAATACCTAATAATAAACCCTACTAACTACCTAGACTCTAGTTAATTAAAACAAAAATTAATAAACATTGATCTAATAATAATTTAAAATAATTTCAAAACAATTAAAACAAAACCCTAATTAAATTCAATCACACTAAATAAATAATAAAAAAGATTTTTTACCAAAACAAAACCCTAATTAAATTTAATCACACTAAATAAATAATAAAAAAGAATTTTTACCAAAACAACCTAGCCGACACTTAGATTTCACATCAATTCCAGTATTTAAAACCAAATCTTCTCATCATCTAAACCCAGGCTCATTGTCCTGAAGATGGATCCTGATTTGGATCCGAAACGTCGACACTCTATTGACAAAACTGTGGCTATTCCGACCAATCATGAAAACCCCAACCACAAAAATATTTTTAATAGAAATATCAATAAGCACTTGATCTAATCCTCCAATCTAAAAGGGGGTCCCACCTACTAGTATTATATATATCATTTAGCATATAATTAATAGGCTTTAGTAATAATTTGGGGGAAAAAACCTCATTTTCGATTTTAATCGTTAACAAACTGGCGACTCCATAGGGAAATTTGTTTTCCATAGATTTAGTTCTCATAACTCATGGTTTCAAAGACCAAGAATAGTAAATAAATAATATGTAACCAAAATGATTATGCAACAGGGGTAAGTGAGCATATTTAATGGAAAAATGACCGGGAATTTGGGAATAACTCATGAAAAATGTTAAGTATGAGGGGATTTATCCCTGTATGCATAATCATTCAACCATAATCTTCTCTTTACTCCAAGGAGAAAAATTTATGAACTTGCTCTTTTAACTCTCAAATGGGTGAAGAAATGGAAACAAGAAGTGGGAGATAACCAATTTCTTATAAGACAACAATGACAACAGATAACAAAGTCAAGGGTGCCTTCTGAGAAAACATTGTAATAGCTGTATAAGCTTGATTGCTATTGACTAACAATGCCTTGCAGGAGTGTCACTGTGGCAGAACTGATCCAACGTCTTATTCTTGACCAAAATCAACTAAGAGATAAAAAAACAATAAAAATCATGACAGAGATAAGACTGCAAAATTTAAAATAGCAAAAACTAAGATGACAGAATGTAAAAGCAGCAAGAAATTATTAAAACAGAAAGCAGAAATCAACTACCGTAAAAGCAGGAATGAAAACCAGTTGCAAAATAAAATAAAATTGCTAGACTACTAGTTTATAGAAAATCCAAACAATGTTATAACTTTTCAAGTTGGTTCCATGTAATTCTTCAAGTGATAACCGTTAGTGTTGTAGGAAAACAATCGCTCCTGTAAATATTTTAGAATGTAAGAGTTAGTACCTAAGACAAAATCGATCTTGAAAGGACCTAGCCATAATTTTTGAAAATTTTAATGTCGTACCTTATCGGCATGAGCTGAATCCCACAAAAAAACTTTTTCATTGACCTTAAATTTGACAGTCTTGACACTCTTGTTGAAATATTTCTTAACAGTTTGGTGTCTCCTTTTAATATTATCCAAAGAAAACATCATTTTCTCTTCCAAAGCTAGGAGTGTGTTTATTCTTCGTGAAACATCAGAGGAATTTAATTCTTCGATCTGTAGCATCAACCTTAGGGAGGAAAGTTCCAGCTCAGTTAGCAAGAGGACTTCTTGACCATAAAAAAACAAGAAAGGAGTGCAACTGGTGCTTACCTTGGTGGTAGTTCGATCTTCCCAAAGGGTGTAAGTAAGGAGGGTGTGACACTGGCGAGGCTTATCTTTGATGAGCCTTTTTATGATTCTTACCAGAATTTTATTGGTAGACTAAGCCTGCCCATTTCCTTGGGGATAATAAGTTGATGAAGTGAAATGTTTAACCCCCAACTTAGCTAAAAATAGGGTCAGCTTAGCAGAAATGAAAGCAGGACCATTGTCTGCAATAATTTTTAATGGAAGACCAAATATGGAAAAAATGTTATTTTCAAGGAAAGAAATTACCTGGTCATCTATTGAATGCTTAAGTGGGACATCTTCAGCACATTTTGTAAAATAGTTTGTGGATGTCAAAATAAAAATTTGTCTTGTTGAATATGGAGGATTAATAGGACCAATAAAATCCAATCCCCACTTTTAAAATGGAAAGTATGGGAGGACAAGTTGTAATGGCATGGCTAAAAGGCATTATTTCCCTGCAAATTTTTGGCACTTGTGATAATATCTCAAAAAAACATAAGAGTCACGGAAGATCGAAGGCCAATAATATCCCTTCCTAATAATCTTGAAATCAATGGTTTTAGAAGAAAAATGCCCTCCTACATGAATGGCGAAACTTGAAGAACCATGAGCTTCTTGCAACAGTTTATGTGCATCCTCATTGTTTACATAGTGAAGCAACACACCATCAACAAATCTTCGAAATAAGAAGTCTCCTATAATGATGTATCTTGCAGATTCAAGACAGATCCTTCTCCTTTGATGAGTGTCTAAATTGTCTGGACATATTTGGTTTTGTAAATAGTAAATTAAATTCTTGTACCAAGGATGTTCAGAAACAAGGAGGATCTGGTTATCAATGTAAAAGAGAGATGATAGGGAACTATCCTCTTCCTCAATTTATTCACTATTCTCAACATGCTGAGCTAAGTGAAGGGCTAAGTCATGTCCTTTGATAGTGGTAGAAGTCCCGATATTCAAATCATGCTTCTAGATCTTGGCAAGCCAATGTGAAAGCTTCCCTGAGAGATAAGTCTGTGAGAGAAAAAACTTGACAGTAGGTAAATGGACTTTTACCAATGTATGCTTACCTAAGATGAAGTGGAGAAACTTTTCAACATCTTTAACTAGAGAAAAAGCATGTTTCTCAATAAAATAATATTTAAATTCATCATTAGACAAACTCTGACTCATGTAAGCCACTGGTTTTTCATTGACTTGGACATCATTTTGCATGAGGATAGAAAAAACTTCTTCCTCGGTGGAATTAGTATATATCATGAATTCCTTCTCAAAATCCGGCTTCGCCAAAACTAATGTGGAACTGATTTTTTTCTTAATCCCTTCAAAATCATTTTCGACATCATCTGTCCAAGAGAAAGAACAATATTTCTTAAGCATATTATGAATTGGTTTGACCATCACAATAATATCTGGAACAAACCTACGGACAAATTTAATAACCCCCATAAAAATTGAACCTCCTTCTTGGAAGTGGGAGAAGGCATATTAAGGATAGCAACAATCCTTTTAGGATCAATGCTTATTCCTGAATCAGAGACAATGTGCCCAAGGATCTTTCCCTTGGTAACTCCGAAAATGAACTTAGAAGGATTTAGAGAGATGTCAAATTTCCTACATCGCATGAGAACTTTTCTCATATGACCAAAGTTATCTAATCGGGTTTTAGAGTAAATCGTTAAGTCATCTAGGTAGATCTAAATGAATCTACCGATCAAATCGTCGAAAGCTATTTGCATATCTCTTTGAAAAGTGGCACCTGGATTAGATAAGACAAAAGACATACGTTCATAAGAAAAGGTACCCCAATGAGTAATAAAGGTGGTCTTATATTTATCTACCGTTTTTACCTTGATTTGATTGTAACCAAAAAAACCATCAAGTAAGGACATCATTTGTGACCCTGCAACTTGCTGCAAAATCATTTCCATGTTAGGGAGATGGAAGTGATCTTTTATACTAGCTCAATTTAATGCTTGAATTCAACACATAATATGATATGGCTAGTTGTTTTCTGAACATGAACCAAATTTGAAACCCATTCAGAGTACTTGACCAGAAAGATAATTACAGCCTGCAAGCATTTTTGCAACTCCTTTTGAATAGTTTCTTCTAGCACAGTTTTTATAGGTCTTGGTTTTTTCCTAACTTGTTTTATGATTTCCTTAATAGGGATGGCATGTTGTATAAGACCAGGATCAAAACCATGAAGATCCTCATAAGACGAAGCAAAAACATCTTGAAACTCACCAAGTAGCTTGTAAAACTTCATTTTCTCTTCATATGAACATTTGGCACCTATTTTAACATTCTTTGGAGCCACAGGTGTCCCAATGTTCAAGGATATGGTTTCATCCACCTTCCTTTTCGACTCCTCTTCCTTCTACTTCTCTTTATTGCCTACATCACTCGATGAAAACTAACTCTCTAGGGGAGTCAATCCCTTAGGAATCTTGTTATCTTCTATGGATATAATTTCCTTAGGCTTAAAAGGTTCATTTTGAATGAAAGAAAAAATGCTCTCATCATTAGGGAAGACTTGTCAAGATTCTATATTTTTGGGGATATGCGGACTATACAAATATTGAAAGGTACAATCAGGTCTGTGTGGTAGAGGTTTTCGATTAGGGGAGGCTTCAAAAATAGCTAACTGATTAGACATAGAGTTTAACTCCCTCTTTAAATGAGTGATGTTGAAAGATAAAAGGTTCGAGATAAGTGCCCAAATAGTTTGGGTGTATCATTTCATTAACTTGTTTCTAGGAGAGTGAATTTTACATACAAGTTTCACAACAAGCTCAGAATCCCCAAAAATCGAAAGGTGACCACAACCAATATTATAAGCATTCTCAATGCCCAATAACAAAGCTTCAAATTCAGGGACATTATTTTTGCAAACAAACTTCAACCTATAAGAAAATTATGGATTTTTCCTACAGGAGAAATCAAGATAATGCCAGCTCTGTTACCTTCCTTAGAGAATGAACCATCAAAGTGAATGTGCGACATACCATCATCTAAATCAATTTGTTCCAAGGGAATGTTACCCTCCTCAGAAAATATGGAATACACCCCCAGGTCCTCTTCGATATAATTCACATTAGGCTGTGGAACACTCTCTATGTAAGGTTAAATCCTTCTCTCTCTAAGGACTATAATTTTTTTACCATTCCGAGGAACGGATAAGTGTGTCCCATCGACTAAGAGGTATACACCTGCCAAATATTACCAATCTCTTCCCAATATGATTGAGTAATTTCTTACTGGCATATCAATTACTTGAATACTAAGGGTTGTCCTTATTTCAGGGTGAGTGCACAAAACTAAGGTTGCATCTTTAATCTCTCCTATGGTTGTTTGTTGTAGACTATTATAGGATAGCATTCTTCTGGCATTTTAATTTGTACAAGACAAGCCTAGCTCTTCCATAATAATCTTTGACATCACACTTGGGCCCGAACAACCATTAATGAGGCAACAATGGGAAATATTATCCATAATCTTTACAGAAATGTAAAAAGGGGAATTTTTTACAGGGTATATAAAGTTATGTACACTTACTTTATTTACAAACGAATCCTCTTCATTTACCTCTTCAGAAATATTGGCTACAATGGAATATTTTCCTTCCATGAATTGTTTCAGATGCATCTCTTGTTCAGGGACAAAAACCATGTCTAGAAGGGTTGCATCTTCTTTGATGTTGGCCAACTAATTCAAAATATTGTACTTGGAAGAGGGGAGAGGGGAAGTTCATTGATTGTCAGGAAACTTAGGTACCTAAACAGTATCAGTTGGTGAGGATGAGCTCGGGCTAGAAGAATTGCAGGGAGGATCAAATTTTCCCTTGGGAGCATAGGATTTGTTCCTAGTATTGATTATCATGACATGTTCTGGATATGCAAAATCTAGGATATCGATAGTAGTTTATGGTATTTTACCAAAGATATTATCTCTCGCACTCTTCCTTACCTCACATGTGGCTTCCTCGTGGTGTCTCTCATAGAAGTTACACCAACTTCGAGGCAAGATAGATTTAGGTTGAAAATTATTTTCAATCAGATTTCTAAAGGGGCTACAGAAGAGGATGAAGCTCCAAGGGTGAGAGGGGAGACAATTCCGTTTTGCTCGAACACTATCATATGATTATTCATGTCTTATAATAGATGTAAGAGGGCAAGAATTTATGTCTATTTAACCAATTCTCCCTGAGGAATACATGTTCTTTCAAGCTATTCTTCATACTCTAAACAAGTATGCATAGCGGAACCGAGATTATCAATGGATTTTTCCTCAAGCCTATGACGGTAGGGGGAAGGTAATGAATTGTAGTAATGCATGAAGGCAGCTTGGTTCTGAGGTCGAATGAGTTCAAGGATATGATTGTATAACTTAGTAAAATGCAAGTTGAAGGATTTGATGGTTTCACCATCCTTATAGGCGATGTTATTGTATTCTCGTTGTTGTATCCTTTTCGCCATTTGAATGAGAAAAAGAGGGACACTTGCAAGTCTAGTTGGGCCTGCTAGATAGGACAAAGGTTAGTGTATGAATCAAATGACTCACTCACATGAAATAATAAAACAACTAAGATAATAACAACTACAAAACTAACTAAAGAAAGAAAACTAAAATGCATGAGGAAATTAATAAAACAACTAAGATAATAACAACTACAAAAATAACTAAAGAAAGAAAACTAAAATGAATGAGGAAATTAGAACCAAAATCAATCAAACAATTGACCAATATTCATGCCACCAATGGAAAATTTTTATTAGTGGGAAAACACCAAATAAAATTGGGGACTTATGGATCCCCTCTTCCTCCAAGGGAGGGTTCTTGATTCCCCTATGTGATAGCTCTTCTTACAAATGGAAAACTAGAAAGGAAATGGTGAAAACATACATGCTTATTCCCTCAAGAGGTGAGTTGAATAACTTAATGAGACGATGCTAGTATGATTCAAGAAGGAAAGAGGTTCCTTGTAGGAGAATTGTCAGCATAGTGGCAGACCCAGGGTTCAATGCTTCAACAATGCACCAACAAAACCCTAACTACTGGCCCTTTCGGTAACACCTATGAAGCAGATGAAGTCTCACCTGAGGTAGAGGCATGGGGGGTTGCAAGAATCAAGTGTCAACAACCTAGATGGTACACAGATATGTGATCACAATACTTAACAAATAAATTATCCAATAACATTCATTAGTTTTTACCCCTCATTCACATCGCAGGCTAAACCCTTATTGCAGATTAACGCAGTAGTAACCAATATTTAAGCACATCTGATCATTCAACATATAGCATCATAGCATATCTAACATTCATTCATATAATAAGAACTAAGCATCAATGAATCAATCTATCATGCATCAATATTAAGCACATAAATACATAAACACCATGAATAACATTGCACAAAGCACAACAACATAGAATATACGTGGTTCACCCCAGTGTGGGGCTACGCCCACCAATCTTCTTCTCTTCTTATTATTAATTTCCAATCTTCATACATCCACCAAGCCACAAGGCCAAGTCCGCATAGGACATGAGAACTACACGCACCTCGCTAGATCCTCCTTCCTCAAGTTAGGTTAGGGCACAAAGACTTATTACAATCACTTTCACTTAACTCTGCAAGTCTCAACATACAGTATGCATGAAGAATTCAAAACTATTTTCACTTAGCAACCTTCACAGGCTCTTGCACAAATCCGATTAGAACTACTTATGTAACATCCCTAGCCACCCACAGGTCAGGGTATGCTACCTTCAAGGCCACCATTAGACTTTTTACTCTTATTGATACCTTTTTTATTTAATAACGACGCATAAGATAAAATACTTTAATGGAATGCACAATAATATCCAGCAAGCATGCATAATCTAAGATTTAGTTAAACGATAATTAAAATACACAACGGAATACATTCATACACATATAATAATATCAAAACAAAGAGCACTTATCTTTATAAAAATGTGACACCAACTGGCTGCAGACCAAGGACGTTCCACCCAACCGTAGACAACACTGCTCCAAATCTCATCAACAATGTTACCCCCGAGCCAGGGATATGAATCCACAAGGATAGTTCCAGAGTGTGCTTGGGTTCCCAAACAAGTTAGCTCTCAATCTCTCACAGGTTTCCCAACACCCACAACAATCCAAGTACCAATATCTCTTCTACCCAGCCTGTACCACCTGAGAGAATGGACCTCCACCTTTCTCTACCACGCAGTCCCTCAGAAAATCCTTCTCCTTTATCCAGGGCCTCCATCACAGCTGGTCCAGAATCTCGATGTTGGAACTCTTAGGACTCACAGTTGTGAGAAAAACAAGGCATAGACCAATCCATCTATGACATGCAAGCCCCATGTCATGGCTGGATTGCAACAATGACCATTACAACCATATCCTGTGGCTAATTCTTAGTAGTTCCTTTCCCTTTACCAAGCCAAGATGCATGTGAGGATGGACCAATGGATGGGTAAGTGTGTGCATGGGAGTGCATGAGGGAAAAAAAGAGTGAATGTATAGGAATCAACCAACAATCCATCAGTCAAAAACCCCCATCGGATCAGAGGAAGGTTTAAGTAAATTCATGAGGAAATCAAGAACCTCATGGCCTTCCCCAAGAATCTCACGTAAGCGATCCCCTCCGTTAGACAAAAAGGGGTAATTAAAATAGGAATAAACACTTAGCCCCTCAAGCCCCCTCTCTTGTGCAATCATAGCCACCTATAACTCTAGTCCTTGTCTATCTAGCAACCAACAATGTATTTATTATTAATGATGATCAAAACATTGCATTTCTTGGTCATACCGTCTCTTTAATATTTGTTTGGGCACGCCGTTGAGTCTCCATTTTGACACTTCTAATACCCTCTATTACCTCCTATCTGAACCTATTTTACCTATGTTATGAGTATAAACTTGACTGTTGCCTCCATAAATACAATTAATGACTTTGTTCATGTGCATAAAGAGGTAATGTATCATTAAGGCATATTTTGTTTAATTTTCTTGAGTTAATTCAATTAAAATGGTTGATTTTGCATGATCCTAATCATTTGATCTGAATAAGCATTGATATCGTACCAAAAAAATCGCATAACATTGATCCGGTACCGATAGAACTGCATAATATTGATCTGGTACTGCCTTGTACTATTTTGATACCAGCCTATGCTATTCCGGTACCAGTGTGACTGTGTTATTCTGGTACCAGTGCAACTGTGCTATTCCGATACCAAACGACTATGTGTATTCCAGTACCAATTGCTATTTCCATAATTCACTTGTTGAAAGCGTTTTCTCAAGGAGATTCCAAGAAATTGGTTGGATTGAAGTCTCCAAAGTAGTTTTCAATATCATGATTGACTTCATCACTCATGCACTTTGTGTCATGAGGATGAAGTCCATCCCTAAATATTCGATATGTATTTCCAATTGCAATACTTTAAAATTGTTTAATAATTATCCTTATCTCTTGATAGCAACGACTCAACTTCTTTATAAGGGATGTTGTATAGGATATAGGATACACAAAGATACATATGAATGTAATGAAGCAAGTCGTCAGAGCCAGATGATGCATATTTTTTTGATGTACGAGATGATGAGTTGTTGATTCAATTTACCATTTGAAGAAATACAAATGATCTGTTATCAAATTTCTGGGTATGAGTAGAACGCTTTAGTCTGTTATCTTTTTAGAGCTTCCATGTTGGAATCGGGAAGGGCCCACCCTTCTAATATGGTAAGATTAATGTAAAATATAGCTCATATTTCTATTCCTGTACATGTCTGTTTTATTCCAGTACTCAATTGTATGTGTCCTGTACCTTTTATTTTGATTTCTTGTTTGAGATAAAATATGAATTCATAAAGTGTACCTATTGTGTTGGATCTATATAATTGTTATATATTTTGAGTAAATTGTGAATGGGATTGTATTAGTGTAAGTTTGATAAGTATGGTGGACCAGATCTCTAGTAATTTTACTTAGTTTCATAAATAGTAATTTGTGTTGAGATAGTTGTAAAGATTTATAAAATTTTACATTCCTGAAACTGTGTTCTTTATAGCGATTTTCATTATTTATTTTGAAATTTCAAGTGTGTTAATACAGGAACAATTAAGATCCCATCATTCACCCTACATGGACTATTAAATGGATAATCTTAATACACCTAATGTTTCATGTGTATGAACAAAGAGGTTCTTCCAGAATTGATTAAGTTATGAGTGATTGCCTTTTAAATGCTGTGTGCAGACAGTTTATCATTTTTTTTTATTGTTACAGGAAACAATATCTGAGTTCATCTCTTCATTTCATGAGCCTCTAATGAACAGATTTGTCACCTAAGAAAGAACCTTTTGATTCAATGTTTTCTTGAGAAGTTTTGTTATCAGTTTTATCTTCTAAGTTTGGAGTTGTATTATTGAAGTGTGCCCAGATTTCATTGCTAGTTTTTGTTGAGTATCAGCTACAGATAACTAATTCAAAGTCCATATTTCCACTTCATGAACTTGTAAGTGGGAAAGGAATTATCTGAGCAAAATCTTTTCAGTGCATGATTGCAAGTTTTGCTTTCTAATTTATGAATTGTGTGAAGAGTGTTATCTTTGAAGTGTGAAAACATAGTATTGGGTTTTATATGTTTTTTTATTGAACTATACTCATCAGACATAGGAACCTATCTATTATCGGCACATATAGTGCATCAACTCCTTTTATTACGAATCCTGATTGATAATTTATGTTTGGTAATATATTATGCAAATAATTGCACCAACATTTTGGCGTCGTTGTCGGGGAGTTGTAAACAGTAATAGGTAGTATATAAATTAGATTGATTTAATGGTTTTTGATTGGTTTTATGGATGACCTAAGGGTGGAGAGAATACGGTAAGACGTGCGGGAGATCCCATGCATCCACTTTGGTGGGGATTCTCCAAAGTTAGGTTGTCCTCTTTTATTTTGATGCAAGTGTGTTTTTGTTTATGCAAATTTAGTTTTATTTATGATGAGATAACTTGTGCAAATGGATAACCTGGTGACAGTAGGGTCCCAGTAACACAAGAAGTTCAAGTTTGGTGTGTTTTTCTTTTGAAAATAGTTTTGAAATTTAGATCTTTAATGATAAATCATGTTTGGGGTGTTGTAAGAACCCCCCGAGTACTAATCTGTGTTGCGAAACAAGTATCATCAACCAACTAGAGTAATTCAAGGATGATCAAGATCTTGAAGGATGTTCCTCGAATAACTTTCTCACATTCTGGCAGAAGCTGGGATATCCACCTCTCAAGAAGAGCATATCTTCACAGTAGTCAAGAATCTTGTTGTCTCTCCATAGGAATATTTGGAAGTCTCGTCGGATTCCTCTTGTCAATTTGTTGAGGAGAATAAATAATCATGGATAGAATTAAATGGAGAGAAACTAGTGGAACCTGATATTGAGGAGTCCTTATCATGCCTCTCAATAGATCCTGTATGTACTCCAAATAACAATCATCTTGAAGAGGATAATCTGCATAGCATGGTAGAGGAGGACATTCAGTGTGACCTAAACAAAGAAGAGAAACAAGAATATAGTGATCCTATTGAAATATGGTTTCAATTAGTTATTAGGTCACACCACTCTTTTATTTATTGCTTGATCTCATCATCAAAGAAGTTGGTCCTTCATACTCCGGTATGCATTAAAATTTATCTTTTAAACCTGAGTATGGATATATTTCTAACCCTGTTACGCACATGGCTTCATTGGAAGTATTCCTATACTTTAAGGACATTTTATTTTGTTCAACTAGAGTAGGATAGGTAAATAAATAAATAAATGTTGCACATAAGTACAATGAAACCTATCTTTCATACTTTTCCTAAATGAGAATGTCAAAAGTTTAAGATCTTTTGTTCCTATAGTAGATTTCTTTCTAAAAGGTTATGATAATTTTGTTTGGAATTTTATGAGAATGGAATCTCTTCATCCTACGAATGCACACATAATACTGGAAGGGTTTCAAAAGAAGAGAAGGCATCCTTGTCAATAGAAGATAACACTTAAGGGGGTGCTTCATGACCTATTTCTTAAAATTTCTTCTTTTTCCTTAAGTTGTTAAAATCAATGCATTCATGCTTTATATCTATTTTAAGACCACTATTTCACAAGGATGCTCGATTAAGTGATATTTTAATAACATTTGAAACTAAATGTTAATTCCAAGCTATTTTATTCATAGCTAATAATTCAACTTTTGACATTTTCCTAAATTTTCTATTTTTAAGCATGAATAAAAATCTAGTTTTAATTAGCTCTATTGGTTTGTTTTTAGCATATGTTCGCAACCCTCTCAACAACATTTTTTCAGCATATCACATTGTTTGCATGAGGCCATGCAATAACTCAAGCATGGGGGAGTGGTTGTTGAGATAGTAGTAAGGTTTATTTTCTAATAAAATGGAAGTGGTAACAACAACAATGTTTTTACAGCATGATACTTCAACAAATTCATATGTTTCTTCCTACAAAAATAGTGATTGATATCATCTTCTACAACTTGATACTCAGAGTATGCTAGCCACAAGCAGAAGTCTACAAATTTCAGTTTGCAGAAAACACCAACAAATTCTACAAAGGTGCAACCTACAAAATTTTCAAAATCACTAGGTCTACGCTCATCCGATACTCAGGTGATCCGGTACGGGTAATAAGGTGTCGGTAGCTCTAATCATATATTCAAGTTTTTCTTCTCGATTTAAATGCTTCAAGAAATAGGACGTATAATCTCAACATTTTTTTTGTTTTAGTAAGGAATTAGATTAATTATGCAGTAAACATATGGTTACTCTCAATTATTGCACTCTCCCTACCATGAAATTTTGCAAGCACTCGCATGTTATCACTGAATTCCTTTGTGAAGTGGTTGTCGTCATGAATGAGAAAAAATCATCCATCATGTCACTTTGTTCCAATACTATCTTTTCTGGTACTGGAGAAACCTACTCCATTACTTATCTGGTATTGATGCCAAAGTGATATGATCTTTGTCATGTGCTTAACATTGTTTTCACTTTAGGTAATTGGAGGTATGGGCTAATCTCTTCGTGTTCTTTCTATCAAGGATCATTTAAGTCTTGTGTTGAATTATTTTTACTCTCATGTGCATCTTCCTCCTACATTTCTACACTCAACCCTAAATAAATCATCCTTGCTCTCCCTTTAGGAAGATATTTTTCACATTTAGCTCTATATGATAATGGGTGCACTTGTCTTATTACCTCAT
>SNQJ01S0008687.1:45657-60396 GCA_010110895.2 Picea sitchensis | reverse complement strand
CGAAAAACATCGAATCCATGTTCATGTATATATATTTTCATTCTTTTACTCCACAATACATAGTTCTCTCCAGCAAACTGTGGCACCCAAATTCTAGCATAATCCATGATCTCCTTCTAGTTGTTAGACTGCTTCTTGAAGGACCTGCTCAAATACCAATTGTTGGATTACTAAGTGGGGGAGTGAATCAATAATGAGAAATTATACCACTTTTAACCACAATATATATATTCTTTACCTTTACCAACAATATTCAACATTTTATCATCAATGTATCATCTATGAATGCATCCAATCATATATATCATAAGCATGTAAACATAATAAACATCACATCAACATCACATCAAGAACACAATACACCAGTATTTGCATGGAAACCTAAATGGGAGAAAACCATAGAATGATTTTCTTATATATTTATCAAAAGAATAAATTCATTGGAAGACCAAACTTCTGATTCTCCAGCTACAACTGGAAGGAGGCTACAACCCCCTAGGTTCTATGGCTACAACCAGATGATGGCTATAATCA
This sequence comes from Picea sitchensis, assembly GCA_010110895.2. Classification (NCBI taxonomy): domain Eukaryota; kingdom Viridiplantae; phylum Streptophyta; class Pinopsida; order Pinales; family Pinaceae; genus Picea; species Picea sitchensis. The sequence continues at coordinate 59,862 of SNQJ01S0008687.1, read as the reverse complement.
CCTTTCCTTCCCCTGTCCTGCCACCCTGAAACATAAATGTAGACCAACTGTCACGAACTCTGCCACTACCACAAACTCTCTCACTTTCACAACTTTGTCACTTTCACAAATCTATAACTGTCACTGTCATTGTCTCCATCACTATCTCTACCATTGTCATTGTTAGAACTCTATCAATATCACTTTCACTATCTCTATCACTGTCTCATCAACTTGTATCTGATCATCAACCAAATAAACCTATACCATACCATGCATCAACTGTATACCAATATACATAATATCTCATCCATCAATCATGAACCAAAAGATACATCAAYAATGAATAGTGAATCATGAACTAGAGCATCRACCATGTAAAACATGTTCCATGTACCATATTATAAACCATATGCATATTTGTACCATGTCATAAATGAAGMATCTCAAAGAACCTATGCATTCMCCTCATGCATATATCACCATACAACATAAATATCCCTCAACCATATACAATCAACTCAAAGTTAAGAACTATAAGAACCATGTCATGTGYTGAACCAAATATAAGAATGCTCCTCACTCAACCAAGAAACCAAGATATACCATATCCAAATACCAAACCAACCATACCAAGTATGTCTTAAGCATACACCATATCATGACAAGAAGTAACCATCAAAACATGTATACAACAATACCAATACCTCTGAAGTTGAACAAAAATAGTAAGATGTTGAACTGTGAACTTGGTTTTAGATTCTAGGGATTTGGTACCAACATCTATTCAAATTTTCATTAGTTTTTCAAATGCACGCGGCTTTCCCTTATACATCCTGCGTATATATGCCCTTTCCTCCACTACAATCCACATACATACGCTCCCTTATAGGCCTGCAACTCATGTATACCTTATAAACTAGGGTTTTTTTGAAACTCCGAGATTTTCACCGTCAACCCTTCTTTGCTACCTCAAAAAATGATGCTACAACTTTACCAAAATATTACTAGATGAAAATAAAAATAATAAATGAATAAGTGTGTGAGTGTACTTATGAATGAATCCTTGAGGTGTATTTATACTTGTGCTAGCTAACTCCTTTCCTTAATTTAGGGCTTCTAGGGTTTTCTTGTTACAACAACTTTACCCCTTTGACCAAGATGTATAACAAACTAGGGGCTTCACGTCCACTCTTCAGGGCTTCCAACTTTACAAGTCCACATCTCCCTGACCTTTAGGAACCACATGGAATTCCACATATCACCGTAAATGGAACGATGAGTACTATCCATCTATGAGTGAGTTACCTTCATTTATTCCATCCTTCATGACCAAATTCCATGATAAACTACATGATCCTTAACCATACTTAGGGATTTCTTGTATACTTTTTCAAATCATCTTTCCGTGAGGTCCATGCTTAGACCTATGCCATAAGGGGACTAATTTGGATACTTCTCCAAATATACCCATCATATCATTTGGCATCAATCCAATATTTGTTGACATCAATGACAACCAACTGTCCAACACTGGTTTATAGTGCTACATGGAGGATCACATATCACATATTAAGCAGGTGTTAAAGACTCTGGAAAAGAACCAGTTGTTGGCTAATCTTAATAAATGTGAGTTTTCTTAGTGGTATTTGGTGTATTTTGGGTATGTTATTGGTGGAGGGGAGCTCAAGATAGATAGTGCAAAGATGAAGGAAATCATGAAATGGACAGTGCCTACAAATTTCACTAAATCTAGGAGTTTTTTTGGTGAAGCACTATACTTGCAGAAGTTCATAGCTTCATTTTTAGCGGTAGATGTACCACTTCATGGTATAAAAACTAGTGGTAAGAGTTTCCAATGGGGGAAAAATAACGAAAGGCCTTTAATGATATAAAAATAAATATTATCCAAGAACTAGTGCTTGCGCTACCAAAGTTACATAATCCTTTCGAAGTGGAGACAAATGCAAGTGGGTATGCAATGGGAGAAGTACTAATCTAGGGAGGAAGGTGCATATGCTATTATTCTGAAGTATTTCATGGGCCGGTTCTCAACTACCCTACCTATGACAAGGAGATTTATGCCTTGGTATAAGATGCCAAAAAGTAGAAGCGTTATATGATGGGAAATGAGACCATCATTGTTACACACCTTAAATTCCATTGAAGATTATATACATATTCAACCATAATAATCTAATGATTTCTCATTGTCATAATTGTCGCATATAAGTTTATTTTAATTTATTTTATTCCTACCTTACGTTTTTCCTTGTTTTCCTTTATCATACTATAGCCTCACTATTCTTTCATCATTTTATTATGAACGAGAAAACCATAGAGACTAAATGATTACAAGGAAAGTCCTTTACAACTTCTCATAAATTATTATAGTATCTTATACTATAAATAGTTAAACAACTTGATACTTAACCATATAGTTCTCATGATTATAAAGGATAACCTAAGTCTTATTCCACTAATACTAGGTACTTAATAACTTATATGAGATTGTTTTTACTAGGTTTCATAATCTACTTGTTATCTATATATTCATTACTATTGAGGACATGACTAATGCCATGTATAAGGGTCACAAGAGGGTTTGTTTGTTTTTTATAGCCTCCCACTATGGCTATACGTTCTCCACTCGACACTATAACATTGGTATNCATAATCTACTTGTTATCTATATATTCATTACTATTGAGGACATGACTAATGCCATGTATAAGGGTCACAAGAGGGTTTGTTTGTTTTTTATAGCCTCCCACTATGGCTATACGTTCTCCACTCGACACTATAACATTGGTATTATAACCCTTTAATCGTTTCATACCATACATGCGTTAAAGTATTCAACGTACATTTTTTTATTATTGTATTTTCATGTTAAGGTAAGGTCATATATAAAACGGGTTTCATTGTATATCATCCAATGTATATAAAACGAGTTTCATTGTATCATCCATTGTATATCATATATTAAATGGGTTTCATTGTATATCATCCAGTTTATAACACTTGGCATACAAACGGATGAATCATACTTAAGGGGATTTATTATGAAGTTTTACAAGGGATTAACTCGTGTTATATTACTTTTTCTTAATTTAAATTCTTACCAACTTTTCTACGTTAAACAATCTGTCATATGGAGAATTTACCATGCACTGATCTTGGATGCGCCATCTATGGGGTTACCATATCAAGAATATTTTATCAAAAACTTTCCTAAGGAATGTATACGTGTAGTTTTATTATTCTTACAGGTGTTATGGTTTTCTTGTTGGATCCTTAACCATCCCGACCTCTCCCGAACTTGGCTCATTTTGTAATTTTCAGTTTCGTTTTCTTAGCTCTACGTTTGTCCTGAGAGGTTCTGTTAGCACAAAAATTCACCTCTAGATTGCAGCAGAGGTAATCCTAGTACCCATCAGTTTGTATGTCACAATGAATAAAATTAAGGGTGGTCTAATGGACACTGTCTCAGGATTATATCGTTCTAACTCAAAAAACTGGGTTGGCACGCATAGGCAAGTGAGGTCTTGATCTAACTTTAGTCAGTTATTTGTTGTAAAGGGTGAGTAGGGGGAAGAGCTGGTGAGAATATGTAAGGGCCTGCTATGGAAATCCAGTCTTCCAACAATCTAAGGAGGAAAAGCTTTGAGAATGACATCCTCTTGGACTCAGAGCTTCAGACACTAAGATATGTCTAAACGACACAGCCACAACAACACAATGATCAAACCAACATCGCAATTTTGTTGTAACAGCTCGACTGGATCCTCCAATTTTGAGCTACTCAATATAAGAGGGGAAAATGTAACACAAGAAACTGATTAAAACCGGTGAAGATATTGCAGTGATCAAACCTGCATTGCAGTAACATCACCACCCTTCACTGGATATTCCAATTCCGAGTGTCTTAACACAGAGTTTACAAAGAGATGAAAAGATTTTGACTTTCATTAAACAAGTAATCTCAAATACATAGCATAACCAGAGAACCAGAGGCCTCATTAAAACTTTACAAGAGGGAGTGTAGCTCTACCATAGACACCTACAAAATATCAAATCTGAATATTTATACTCAAAATATCTTTCTCCCTCCATGAACGAGCATTGGCTACTGCAATCAAGGCTTTGCTTCTGTATCTTCTTCTGTCAGCATGTGCATGAATTCTTCTGTCAGACGTAAGATCAGTTCAGTATGGGCTTTGCAGGAAAAATAGTTGATAGAGGTGCCTCAGGCTGACAATCGGCCTCCATGACCAATCCTTGCCTTCTTTCTATTTATGTCGTGAAATGAGGTTTCAACCACATTCCCCATTTCCTTTAAATAACTGCATCGGTATCGGGATGGAGTCTGACATCCATGAATTCTCAAGGCGATGCCCATGACTTTGCTAAATTAATCTCGATGCCCCGAGCCCTGCTGCTCTCCTTCTGTAATCAATACAAGAATTTGTCGGCCCTTTGGCATGGATCTCTTCCATCAGCCTGACCTTGCATGTGAACTTGGGTTGCGACCTGGAGCTTACAGCCAAAGGATCTTTCGAGACTTTTCCTTTCATTAGTCTTTACTCATCCCTCCCCTCAACATCGCGATACCCGAAATCACGAAACGACTTTCGAGATCGATGACTAGGATTTCTTTAAAATGAATGGACATGATCCTTTTCCTGACAACACGAAACGCTAGCTAATTGATGAGCGCTAGCCCCTCTTTCCAGACCTTCTACCCATGTGATCATACGCTAAGACCATGAGCTTGATTCTGAGGCGTTTCACGATTTCGTGTTTTGGGAGTCCTGCCGTGCTCTACTTCCGAAACTTCGGCTTGCGAAACCATGAAATTACTTGATCTCACGACATGCATCCCTTAGGTTCGGATGGATGAGATTGATTAATTGGATTTTTGGGTCTCGGGAATTTGGGCCATGGATGAAACTTTACGACAGGAACCCCGAAGTCCCGATTCTCGATCCTCTAAAATTTGTCGATGTCAGATCAATGACCCTCAGCTCTTTTTGACTGGATGACCCAGATATTTTTGGGACTTCACGCTTCCCGAGTATTCAATAGTCTACCCTCTTACTTTCTCGACTTGCGAAATTGCGAAAATATGATCTAACGGTCTAGATCTCTCCTTTGATCAAATGTTGCAATATTGTCATGATTTCACATTTCGTGAGTTCTAAGAGCTCTGCTCTTTGACCTTTCTGACTCACAAAATCGTGACTATGTTGATCGTGCACCACGTGTCCCTATGAAATGAATGGCCTAGATCTCATGATCTCGGGCCTCGGTCTGATGCTAAACTTTGCGCAACTCTATAATCCCGATCACTCGATGGTCGTCGATCTGATTTATCTGATGGATCTGATGGCTGAGACTTTGCCTGTGCTTGATGGATTTTCACCAACCTAGTAGTGTGTGCCTTTGCACAATTGCGCCCCAATTGCACACGATGGGTTTTTTAAACCCTTTTCTCGCATTTGGTCACCCAATGGCCAAATTCAAAGGAAAAATATACGTTTGCAAGAATATGTGCTAACATTAGGCTCCATGGGGGATAGAGTCCTCCCTGCGAGGCTCTAAGATCTCCTTTTGCAATTCTAGTCACCTTCTATTGGGATATGGAGTAAACCTCAAAACACATTGCTGAAAATACAGGCCGAAAGTAAAAACAAAATAAAAAAACCTACTGCAAGGAGCTTATTTATGTACAATTCTAAACTAATAAATCTTTACATAGTGCTAGGTGAAAGAAAATTTCCACTATAGCCATTCAAGTAACTTCCTAACTGGAAGATCCTTCAATCTGTGGATGATTGATAACAATTGATGCAATTGTGACAACAAAACAATTACGTCTTTCATATCTCCTCCCAATGATAACGCGATGAAGTTGAGAGGCTTCAAAGCATGAAGAAAATACAACTCCATGTATTCCTTCACAAGCTCATAGGCCGAGCAACATGTTGGTTGTGGAGCCTGATTATGTTCCTGATTCAGAGGTCCTTGTTTTCAGCTGTGTTTATACCCCATGAAGACTTTACACCCCAAAAGTATGTACACTCTTCCACGTGAGGGAGTGTAGAGGGGGGGTACCCCCTCTGTGGGGTTTGGGGGCGAAGCCCCCAAAGGAAAAATTTCCTTGTAAATGTATATTGTAATTTCATTGTAAATCTGGACCGTTAATTATAAGGTCACAGATCTAACGATAGAAATTANGGGAGTGTAGAGGGGGGGTACCCCCTCTGTGGGGTTTGGGGGCGAAGCCCCCAAAGGAAAAATTTCCTTGTAAATGTATATTGTAATTTCATTGTAAATCTGGACCGTTAATTATAAGGTCACAGATCTAACGATAGAAATTATGTTAGGGTTTTTTTCCCTAGAAGGAAACCCTCTGTTATGAGGGAAATGTATTGTGGCTATGCATTATGGCGAGTATTGTATTCTGAGAGAGGAGACTGTGAGACAAAGAAGTGGAAGTTACAACGGGTTTTGTTGTAGGTTGTATCCCTTCATTTGCTGGATAATGATAAAGGAAGGACCTGGAAATTTCTCTGGTGGACGTAGCCCACACTGGGTGAACCACGTAAATCTGTGTCTCTCTTGTATTGTGTATCTTTTGTGTTTTGTTTCTGCATTTGTTTTATTTTATTGCTCCGCGGTCCTATTTTTTTAACACGACAAACTCCAGAAAATTCACAACATGCACCCTTCTCTGCTACACAACTGCTTACCTATGACTGAATATCTCTGATAGGCACAGGTGGATGAGAAGCTGATGGGGGTTGACTGATCTCAGGTGATGGATGCTCACTGACAGACTCTAGACAGGAGATAAACGACCCCTTCTGCTCCTCCTCCAGCTCTTCTTCTTGGATATCCTAAGGGTTAGATTCATAATCATCATAAACATGACCCATGGGAAAAATGTGCTCTTCATGTTGCTACTTAGTGTATTCGACAGGTCTAGGAGGGATGATTTCCTCAAGATAATCTTGCTTAATGAACAGAGGATAAGGCCCAACAGTCTGTTCTTGGAAATCTTGCACATCCAGCTCAGAACTTGATTTGTAATTGTCATATACAGGTTGGTCACTTCTTTGGTCGGTGAACTGTGATGTGGGGCTTTGCTTCTCTTTGTCTGAATAATCCTCAAAGCTAGGGACAATAGGCCAAAGTGGAATGATATCCCAATCCTTATTTTCAGTCCCAAATGTAAACACATCATGGGAAATCTCGTGAAGAAAAAAAAAGAATCCTCCTCCACAATGGATCGTTCCTTTAAAACTAAGACAACAAGCTTATGAGGGGAAAAAAATAATGTCTCTACCACCATGGAATCTTGAATACCACCCTCATCAGTAGGGCCTCCAAGAACTGGAAAATCCTTTGTATTTTCTTTAAAAATGTAGCAGTCATGATTTGCCTTCAACTCTTCTATCTCTGCAGAGAGATATTCTACCATCTCTGTCAACTCACCTAGAGCATCCTCCTCTTCATGGTCCTCACCCTTGCAGCTTTCATAATACACAACCACATCTTGATCATGGCCTTCATATTCCTCACAACAATTATGACATATTAAATCAGAGGAATAATGCCTTTGATAGTGCCTACTGAAGGTTGCATGAAACTCTCTCAGGGAGGAGATGCTAGCAGGGGGTAAAGAATGATACCATTCACGAGCATCCCCTGCTAGTGAGAACACAATTTTTTTTAATAATACATCCTCGTGATGTATATCCTATTGATGCATGAGTTCATGAAAATCATGGAGACGCTAAGCCGGCTTGTCCTCTTTACGCTCTCTAAATATGGGAAAATAATCGCCCCATTCATTTGGAGTAGGGACAACATTAGGAAAACCAGGAATAGCCGAAAAATTAAAAGGAGCAAACCTTCTAGCTAGGATCCTTTCCATTTCGAACCAGTGGAGTCGTCTATCCATCCTTTAATCATGGAGTCACCAGGTGAATGATGCACATATTTGAATGTGTATGGTCTTTGTTCACCATCAAAGGCCAGATCCTAACGTTGTCGTTCCCCCAAAGAACTTCTCAAGCTGAGAAAGCATCTGCTGAAAAACTTCTCGAGGAAGCTCCTCTGGGTCATCTTTTAGGTGTGCTAAAAGTAGCCACAACTAAAACAGTGAACTGGAAACATTGGAGTCGCCACAGTGGAGTCGCCAGGTGCATAGTTGCAATCTTTGATGTACTAGGTTCTGATGCAACCTCAAAACCAGTAAGCTTTGTCGTTCAATCCCATGGAAAATCTTCAATTTTGTCCCCAACAGTACCACCAAAAATGTTAGCACCAAAATTCACCTTTGGATTGAGGCAAAGGTAAGCCTAGTACCCATCAATTTGTATGTCACAATGAATAAATTTAAGGGTGGTTAATGGACACTGTCTCGGGATTATATCATTCTAACTCATAAAACTGGGTTGGCACGAATAAGCAAGTGAGGTCTTGATCTAAATTTAGTTAGTGATTTTTTGTAAAAGGTGAGTAGGGGGAAGAGCTGGTGAGAAGATGTAAGGGTCTACTATGGACATTTCGTCTTCCAACAACCTGAGGAGGAAAATATTCAAGAACGAGATCCTCTTAGACTCGAAGCTTTAGACACTAAGATATGTCTAAACGACACAACCACAACAACACGATGATCGAACCAACATCACAATGTTGTTGTAACATCTCGACTGGATCCTCCAATTTCGAGCTACTCAGTATAAGAGGGGAAAATGTAACACAGGAAACTGATTAAAAATGGTGAAGATATTGCAGTGATCAAACCTGCATCGCAAAAACAACACCACCCTTGACTGGATATTCCAATTCTGAGTGTCTTAACAGAGAGTTTACAAAGAGATGAAAAGAGGTTGACTTTCATTAAACAAGAAATCTCAAATACATAGCATAACCAGAGAACTAGAGGCTTCATTAAAAATTTACAAGTGGGAGCGTAGCTCTACCATCGACACCTACAGAATATCAAATCTGAGTATTTATACTCAAAACAGCTTACTCCCTCTAGGAATGAGCACTGGCTACTGCAATCAAGGCTTTGCGTCTGTATCTTCTTCTATCAGCCTGTACATGCATTCTTCTGTCAGACACAAGATCAGATCACTATGGGCTTTGCAAAAAAAATGGCTGACAGAGGTGCCTCGTGCTGGAAGTCGGCCTCCATGGACAATCCTTTCGTTCTTTCTATTTATGTGGTGAAATGAGGTTTCAACCACCTTCCCCATTTCCATTAACTAACTGCATGAAGATCGGGATGGAGCTTGACATCCATGAATTCTCCAGGCGATGCCCATGACTTTGCTGAATTAATATCGATGCCTCGAGCCCTGCTTCTCTCCTTCTCCAATAAAAATAGGAATTTTCGGCTCTTTGGCACGACTCTCTTCCATCAGCCTGACCTTGCATGTGACCTTGGGATACGACCTGGAGCTTACACCCAAAGGCACTTTTGGGACTTTACCTTTCGGGAGTCTTTACTCCTCCCTCCCCTCAACATCGCGATACTTGAAATCACGAAATGACTTTCTTTAAAATGAATGGCCATGATCCTTTTCCTGACAACACGAAACTCCAGATAAGCGATGAGTGCTAGCCCCTCTTTCCAGACTTGCTTCCCATGTGATCAGACGTTGAGACCATGAGCTTGATTCTGGGGCGTTTCATGATTTCATGTTTCAGGAGTCGTGACATGCTCTACTTCCGAAACTCTGGCTTGTGAAACCGTGAAATTACTTGATCTGGCACCATGCATCCCTTAGGTTTGGACGACTGAGATTGATTAATCAGATTTTTGGGTCTCAGGACTTTGGTCCATGGATGAAACTTTACGACAAGAACCTCAAACTCTCGATTCCTGATCCTCCAAAATTTGCTAATGTCAGATCAATGGCCCTCGACTCTTTTTGACTGGACGACCCAGATCTTTTCGGAACTTCACGCTTCGCGATTCTTCAAGACTCTACCCTCTTACTTTCTCGACTCGTGAAATCACAAAAATATGATCTAACGATCTATATCTCTTCTTTGATCAATGGTTGCGATCTTGTCACGATTTCTCATTTCGTGAGTTCTAAAAAATCTTCTCTTTGACCTTTCTGACTCACGAAATCGCGACTATGTTGATCATGCACCACGTGTCCCTCTGAAATGAACGGCCCATATCTCACGATACCGAGCCTTGGTCTGATGCTAAACTGATTTATCTAATGGATCTGATTGCCCGATGGTCGCCGAAACTGATTTATCTAATGGATCTGATGACTGAGACTGAGCCTGTGCTTGCTTGATTGTCACCGACCCGGTATGTGTGCTCCTTTTCACAATTGCGCCCCGACTTTGGATAAAAATGCAATTGGTGGGTTTTTAAACCCCTTTTCTCGCATTTGGTCACCCAATGGCAAAATCCAAAGGCAAAATATCCCTTTTCAAGAATATGTGCTAACAGGTTCTTCGAGAGTTTTGATATTTTTACTAGATCCTCCTGTATCTTTGAGAGCTCTTGAGTTACAGTGTTGAAGGTCGGATTTTCCAGAACCCATTTTCATTCATTGTGAAATTATTTACAAGATCCAGGGAATTCATAGCTTCTCTGGCTTGTTGTTGGTATTTTTATCAACTCCAAGGTTGGAATCCCTAAATGGTAAGAGTTTAATGAACATCCTTTACTCTTTTTGGCTTCCTGTAAACTAGTTCTTGTATCTTATTATCTTTGTAATGATTCCTAAGCAACTTTTAGGATGCTAGTTTACAGTCAGGTTTAAATGTTATTCTGTCAGATATGCTTAGTGTGTCTCTGTATCATTTTCCTTCACGAACTTCTTTATATCTTGTTCACTATACATATATACCGTGTAAAAGTTGTGACTGTAAAATGTATTTCTGTTCCAGTGCATCTTGTTTCTGCTTAACCTACGGTCCGAAGAGCTTTTATTTGGACTTTGAGGTTTATTGATCGAACCCAGAATTTTACGAATTATATGCTTCAAGTTTACCCTTAACAGGAATTAATATATGTTTTACATTTTCTTCATTTTTCTTCTCTCATTTCCAATTGATGATTAAAACATTTTGAATAGTTTAGCTCTTCCTAAAATTAGTTAGGACTTATGTTGAAAATATTTGCATAGGTGCGGTATTCGCACATAGTATAGTAATGTTCTTTTGATTATATTATATAAGTGCATTGCGATTTGAATCCTTGTTAAAACTTATTCTTGGGTAATTTTGACTAATGATGGTCCCTTTTCGTTGTTGCAAGGGGTACCCATCCATTTTTCGACAACCCTTAGCATTCAGATGCAGTTCAAAGGTGATGGAAGGAGATATAAAAGATATTTGTACACCCATCATAAGTTTATCATCTTAGTTTGTATATGTAATTAAAATTTTGTTTGACTAATTAAACTCATACAACATTTTATCTTATTTCTCTACTATTATGTAGGTGCCAAGGAGGTTGGTACCATGGAAATTCAGAAATACCCTTGCTTGAAGAAGGTATTCTGGTTCCATCACTAATTAAATTTCAAGCCCGATATCACAACATGTGATTCCTCTATTTATACATTTTTTCGAGCAGTCGAGCGAATAATTTTGTATATATTTATTCATTAAAGTCCCATGGCTTAGGACTGTTGTCTACACATTTTATAGTTCTGTAATTTTATGTAACTCTGTTTACTTAGTATTGATTACTTTTTGGACATACACAATCATTTAGTGTATCTTTGTTAAAATCTGTTTACTCAATACAAGTTTCTTATTCGAATACAATTCGTGTTTTAATAACTAGGTTTTACTCATGATTTTCATTGGGTTTGCTACTAGTATGTTGGCATGTTTTACAGGCAGTGTATGCTTGTCATTGATGGAAAGTACAACAACGATGATGGCTTGAGTATAGGAAGGATGTGCTAGGAGGGCACCATAAGTCTTTTGGGAAGACGCTGCAGAGAAAGCTCGACAAGATCAGAGTATGCAGCGATGGATCTCATTGAAGATTTCCCAATGAACGTCAGATCTGAGCCCGAGGTCCAACCGGCGTTGGATCCAGGAGAACTTACATGCTCTTTAATGAGCAAGGTGAAATGCGAAACCCCAAAAAATCACCTCAAAAAAGACTCCATTTCGGAGTTTCGGTTACCGGGAGATGGAGAAGTCAAGAGTCGAGACTCTCCAACATAGGAGTCTCAAAGTCACGAAATGAAAAACCTTGAAATCGAGAAATAGGTGCATCGCTCGAAGTTTTGGCTACCATAGTTTCGGATACCAAGAGATAGGGATGTTAGGGACTCTCGTCATTAGGAGTCCTGAAGTGCCGAAATGCGAAATCCCGAAACCTGAAAAAAAAAGGCACATCACTCAGAGTGTTGGATACTAAGATTTCAGTTACCGAGAGATGGAGATGTCAGAGACTCACATCACCAGGAGTCCCAAAGTGCCGAAATGAGAAAACCTGTAACAAGCGCATCGCTTGGAGTACTGGGTACCAGGATTTTGGATACCGAGAGATGGAAATGACAAAGACTCTCATCATAAGGAGTCCCGAAGTCGCAAAACCCGAAGTCGAGAAATGATAAAGACTCCATATCAGAGTTTCGGATACCGGGAGTAGGAGGAGTCAAGAGTAAAGAATCTTGATCAGAGGAGTCCCGAAATCGTGAAACCCGAAGTCGCAAAATGTCACAGACAAGCTCCGTTTCAGAGTTTCAGGCACCGTGACATGGAGAGTCAAGAAACTTTACCACAGGAATACCAAAATGTTGATTCGTTGAAATGATAAATGCTGGAGTACTGAACCGTTGATCTAACTCCATTTTGGAGTTCTGAATACCGGGAGTTAAAGTGTCGAAACACTTCACCACAGGAGTACCGAAATGCCGAAGTGCCGAAACGCGAAATTGCGAAATGCATCTTTTTGAATAAGGCTATGGTCACATCCATTGGTCACATCGGCGAGAGATAGAGGAAAGAGATAGAGCAACCAAGCTCCATTTTGGGGATTGTGACATGGAGTGTCGAGACACTTGATCACACGAATGTTGAATTGCCGAAAAGACAAAATGTGAAACATGGTTAGGCTCAGCTAGAGGTCACAACCTTTGGTCACATCAACAAAAGATGGGGGAAGGAGTTAGTGAAGACAAGCTCCTTTTCGAAGTTTCGGGGGTCAGGAAATGGAGAGTACTAAAATCATCCACCACGGTGATCTCGAAATGACGAAGAGCGAAATGACGAAGAGTGAAATGTCGAAATGAATGAAATACTAATGAAAGTCATTCAACGGTGCAGATGAAATTGAATCAAATCAGAGGGCTACTGTTGCATGTCATAGTGTAACTGCCAGAAACCACTGATGGTTTTTACCAGAGGACTCGAAGACACTTTCGGGTGATTGACAGATGAGGTGAAGAATATCAAGGCATCTACAAGTAGAACACTGACTATTCTTGGAGGCGATTGACAACTGGATGAGCATTGGAGCCTGTAACTGCAACAGAGTAGTTGAGCTCGACTGTAATAGAAGATGAAGAATCTTAACTGTTGGTGAGGAGAAGTAATTTGATCATGACACCCATTGATGATGGACACATGGGATTAACAAATAGAGAAGCTGAAGAGTTTCCATGATGAACAAGAAGAGAACTCAACATGCAAAGCATGCAGAACCATTGGACACAGGGCATGCACAAGATGCACATAGAGCATAAGAAGGTTGAACAAAGAAGAGATCAGGGTTGTTGTGGTGGCGTGGGATGCATGTGTGGAGAAGGAGGTGGAGTGGAGCAGCTAAAATAGAAAGAAGTAAAAAGGTGCATTGAATGGGAAAGGTGCAGAAATCACAAGAGGCAGAAGAATAGAAAAGTGCAATGGATGTGTGCAGGAAGATAGTGAGGAAGACAGAGAAGCGAAATCTCGCAGAACAATGATGAGAATGGTAGGTTGTTGTTGAATAGTATATTACTGTAATAAGTTTCAGTAATTCATATTCATAAACCAAGGTGGTAGGGAGGTTCTAGGGAGGACTAGTGTCCTCAGAGGTTCAAGTGGGTGCTTGAACACAGGGAGTTGTATCTTTCGTCTAGTTGGCACTAGAGAAACCAGGGAGTTGGTGCTTCCTTCTAGTTGGTGCTAGAGAAATGAGGGAGTTGGTTCTTCCTTCTAGTTGGTGCTAGA
>SNQJ01S0008687.1:14701-24850 GCA_010110895.2 Picea sitchensis | reverse complement strand
TTCATGCACATCTGATATGTGATCTGAGTCTACAAGGTAATCCTTTTTATTCTCAGGAATCTCACTGATACCTTTAGAAATTTCTTTAGCTTTTGCCAATCTGGTTTTAGCTCTTGTTACAGGTCCTGTAGATGATGAAAAAATTTGTTTACCTTTGTTTACTAGTTTCTTCAGCAATTGAGTTCCTTTTGCCTTTTTCCTGGTACATGCTTCAACATCTTCAAAGTGATTTTCTATAACTATGACATTTTCTTCTTTGATCGATGGATTATACATGGCTTTAGACTTCAACCTGTACTTGTTGGTAACCCTAGTAGAATTCCTTCTATGTTTTTGAGACGCATACACACCTTTATCCTTTGTCATTTTGACTGCGGTGCCCCTTTTACTGGTTGATGGTGATTCATGCTTGACTTCAGTTTGAGTATTAAAATCTTCATCTGAATCTTCTTCCCCTTTAACATCTTCCTTAGAAAAAATTTCAATTTATGGATCCAACTTAGGTCTTTTACCTCTTCTATTCCTCTTCACCCTGATATCAGGCATTTCGTCTTTAACAGGGGTTTCATCAATTGAATTTTTTTGTGTGTGTAATAGTCTTTTTTCCCTTGCCTTTCTTCTGTTTGTTGGATTGTGTGTTAGGATTTAAGGATTGCATGAGCCAGCTCCATGGTTTCTGTAATTCTCTCAAAGTAGACATAACTAAAGTCTTAATTAAGACTTGATGAAACATGCTGCTCTTTGCATTGGTGGAGAGTGACTGCACTCTCTTTGATATCTTTGTCAAGCTTTTGAGTAGAAAGTAAGGATGATTAAAGGATAATCGCCATTTAGATGCATTAATATCCTAATGTGGTAGATATAGACTAGTGAAAATCTACCTTCGCAGGTGATATACCTGTGGATAACAATCAAAGAAGTGTGCCATTCAGGTCTAATCCAGTTGCGAGGAACTCCCCTTCTCCAATTCAGATTTTTTTTATCTGGAGGCAGGAATTGATTAACAAACTCTGTAACCACATGCTCTTTCTTCCACCATCTTTCTCCACCAACCACCAATCTACAAGATTTAGCAATTGTTTGTTTTGTCACCAACATCAACATCTTCCCAATCTCCACCTCATGACCATCAAAGTTCAGTGCAAACTCCATGGAGACCTGCTTGTCGTAACCTTGAAAAGTGGTAAGGAATTCAAACCACCCGGCATCTCTAAACCTTTGATCCATCTGAGGATAATCTTCAAGGAGTTCAGCACCCTCGGGTTTGAATCTGACTACCTGTCTACTCCTCTTAGGTGCCATCAAAACATAATGCTATAACTGGCGTGATTCAGATTCCGAATTTTCCACCTGCAATCTGTTAGTATATAACTATTCTTCTGAGCAAATACCTACGCCTAAAATTTAGCAAAATCAAACATAGAATGATAGGTTCAATACAATGATCGTTGAGAATTGGACGATTTGAAATGGGTCCTTTATGGGTACAAAGCAATCCAATCATGTAACGGTTTGAATCACAAAATGATTCCAAAGCTATTGTGGGACACATGCGAACTCTCAAACCATGATCTGTGTCATCATAGTGAAATCTGGGTGACAGGCGCATATTAAGGCATGATTATCTTTGCGCTAAGGGAATAATGCTATTCCAGTAGTGTTATTAATGACTTAGCATAATTTTAATTTGTAAAGTTAAAACACGCATATAAAGTGACACATCATTTAAAACCATGTCTTACAACTCCAAACTTAAATAAATTATTCAAAAAGTTGAAATGAAAACCATAACAAGCTAAAAACAATGATTAAAATCAAATGGAAGTAGATAATGAAGTGCAGGTAGGAAGGGTTTGGGATTATGGTTTCTCACAAAATCAAAAGAAAAAATTAGAGACTAACAGTATCATTCATCAGACCATAATAAACATCCATAAATACATAGTACATAGAAATTTAAGTGGAAACCCAAATGGGAGAAAAACACATAATTATTTCTTATATATATCAAGAATACATTCATAGGAAGCATCAAATTCCAAATTCTTCATCACCAACTGGAAGGAGTCACTAACCCCATGATTTACAGGCACCAACCTGAAGGAAGCTAAAACTCCCTGAATTCTCTAGCTACAACTAAAAGGAGGTTACAACCCCCTAATTTACAAGAACCAATCTGAAGGAAGATCCAAATCCCTGTGTTCTCTGGTACCAAACAAAATGATGATACAACCCCCTTATTTATAGGCTCCAACTTCCTGAGTTCTCTAGAACCAAACAGAAGGAGGCTACAACCCCCTTGTCTTTCCTTGTCATGATTCCATGAAATATAATTGTAGACTCAAAATGTCACTACCACTGATCAAACTGTAACTTCCATTGTCATTGATACATAAACCAACCTTTCATTGTCACTTCCACATCAACCTATGACTACCACTGTGACATAAAATTGTCACTGATGATCAATCGATCATCCAACCTGTTACTGTCATCGTCATTTTCACTATCTTTGTCGTTGATCAACAAAATATAACCAGATCCACTCACATGGATACCAAAACCATCATCATACCATGTACATCAACCAATTACCAAAACATGTACCATACCATGTACATCATCTTGTACCATATCATGTATCAACCATGTACATCATCTTGTACCATATCATGTATCAACCATGTACCATACCAAGTACATCAACCATGTACCATACCAAGTACATCAACCATATACCATATTATGTACATCTACCATGTATGAAATCTGCACCATCCCATTCATCAACCATATACTATATCACTCAAGATATGTATCAATCATGACATACACCATGTACCATAAGATATCATCAATGAAGTGCCTTAAGCATAACCAATATAGCCACAATACCAAGATACCAATATAGATGTGTTTCTAATCAATGTACCATAACATCACTAAGGTGCATATCAACATGTACCAACATCACCAAGACATGACTCAATCATACAACATCTAATGCATGTACCTCAATCATGTGCCATAATCTCATCAAGAAGTTCCTCAAACATGCATCAATATCACCAATAAATGCCCTTCATACATGTACTAAGAATATGCCTCACACCATGCACCAAATATGTGTCTCAAACATATACCAATGCCTCAACAAGACACCAAAGGCATGACCATCACATCATCAACATGTAACAAATATGTACCTCAAACCATGTGCCAACATCCATAAACCATGTACCAAGATATATCATCAAACATGTGCCATATCACTCATGATATTACTCAAGAATATTCCATACATCAAACCATATTCCAAGTATCCAAGATGTGCCTCAAGGAATATACCAAAACTCACAAGGACATGCCTCAAGAATGTACTAACCTTCCAAGATGCAAGCCTTAAAACACATAGAATAACATACCTTTAGACCTATAGCTTACCTGATACATGAGATTTTAGACCTTTGGCTCTTCCTTGGCCTCAACATCCTAGTACTAGCATCCTACCCTAGATCTATTTCAGCCTCACAGGACCAAGACAAGTACCACACGGGGCCTCGCGTGACAAACACTAAGCAACCCTTGGGGGTTCCTCATGGGGCACTAATAGTATGACCCATGGGGGTCATCCAAATCAGGGTTTCTCAGAAACCCTTAATATCCTCTAAAATCATGAACTTTCACCTTCACACTTCCTTCACTGTTTAAGACTCATCATAACATATTCTCTAATATATTACTTGCTCGCATACAATATATTCAATAAACTTGTGTGTGAATGTACAAATGAAAGGCTTCTTGTTGTGTATTTATACCTTTGCTAAGTAACTTCTCTCCTTAAATTAAGGGTCAACCTGTACTTTCTTGTTATAACCACTTTACCCTTTTAATTAATGACTTGTAACTATTTTAGGGCTTCTTAACCATTCTTCAGGGCTTCCAACTTCATTACATCATAACTCCTCAACCGCGAGGAACTACATGACATTTCACCTACCGTTGGAAACAAAATGATGAGAACAATCCATCTATGAGTGTGATACCAAAATTTACACTATCATTCATTTCCTTATTCCTCAAACAACTTCGGGCTTCATGACCACACCTCTATGGATTCTTGTAGACTTCTTCAAAATGTCTTCCTTTGAGGGTCATTATTAGAGCTATGCCATAAGGGTGGCACTTTGGAGAATTCTCTAAATACACCCATCACATATGTTGAAATCAATGACAACCACTTATGTTGACATCAATGAAAACCAATTGTCCAAAAACATCAATGGAAACCAAGTATCCAACATGGTTTCCATTTTTTTTATAATTTTGTCATGCTATTAGATATTATCACTTTATAGGGTTTCACTTGGATACGTCTAAGCTCTATTTCCTTACTTTCTAAGGGAAATATCATGAAAATATATTGAAAATTAAGGGCCACAGTTCCCAATGATTGTAACCATTGGACCCCTTATAAAACATCAACACCCCCCATTTTGATGGAAATCATTAGGCTATCCAAAAAATGATCCACCATGTTCAGCTTAATTCTATGGAATTTCCATGAATAATTTATGGTACCTCCATCTACAATCATTACTTGAATCTCTGGTGTGGGATATACAAAGAAATTGAGATCTTTTGCTAATTTATAATTGATGAAATTATAGGTACTACCAGAATCAATAAATATTATTACCTTTTTCTTTTCGATGTATCCTTGTATCTTGAGGGTGTGTGGAGTATTGATGTCCAACAATGCATGACAAGATATTGTTGGAGTAGTCTCTTCTAAATATGGATCTTGTGGTGGTTCCAATTCCTGATCTTCTTCCTCTTCACATTCTATGTAGGATAATTTCTTCTCACCATATTTATGCCCCTTATTGATTTGTAAACTTTCATGGATATTCCACTGGAATAGTTCTTCGCAACAGATCTAATAAAAAAAACTAAAATATTTAATATTAAGGTTATTTTTCTTTTAGATCTCCAAAATATGTAGTTATTGATTTTTTTCTTATGCATGAAATAGATAAAATGTGGAAAATAGAGAACAACAAAAAAAAATCACACCATCCAAAAATAAACACAACATATGACCAAGGAAACCCAATACAAGATCAGGATAAACCCAATTAGAAAGTGAGGTTACTCTGATTTATTTTTTCTAGTATAGGAATCATGCAAGTACAAAGAAAGAGGCACTCTCCCTGGAGTTTCCTTTGACCTATGGCCTGCATGGGTGCTACAGAATCTCTCCTCCTCTATTATGCTCACACAATACCACTCTCAGATGTTCTTCTCAGCTATGGAACAAGATAAAATACCAAAATAATGGAACCCCTTCTCCTCCTAGTGGCCCAATATTTAACCTATCCTGATATCCATCTAGGGGTAGGTTTTTGACTTCCTCACGCCTCAATTGTGATAGATTTTTTGAACTTATAGAATAATTTTTAAATTATATACATGAATATCCCAATATGCATGAGTAATAGGAGAAGACATAGCATCCTCTCATATGATGGTGGTCAACATGGTAGGTCAACTTGAAGGAGAAATAACATTCCATACGAGCTTCGATTGATGCATTTTTTACATAATTGGAAAGGTATCATGGGGTCCAAGCTTTGTTAGGAAAGTTTTGACCCCAAAAAAATTCATTTCATGCCTCAAAAAGCCCAAAAGGTTCCAAACCCTAATTTCTGAAACTGAGACTTGCCACTAAAATGTCCCCACAAGTTGATTCCTACAATTTTTTCCACTTTAAAAGGGTCAGGATATATGAAAAGGAATATAATAATCCAATATGGATCATACCTCCCTATTTAGGGAGGATTTTGGTACCCAAATATTTACTGAATGGGGAGACGAAAAATTTTCTCTACCTTCTCCTTGGAGTACCACTTTGATTTTCTTAGAAGTTGTCCTTTCAATCTAATATACCAACGGTCATGTTGCCCCTATATTATATATCTGGACCACTTTTTCCAAACTCTTTCCTCTTTCCTCTTCCAACTCTACCTAAGCATTTGGCGCTAAGTCCTCTATGGAAGGTAGGACCTGCTCCTCTTAATCCAACATCAAATGATCATAGAGTTTGAGATTGTCCACATTCACTGTAGAGTAAATGCACATGTATGGGGGTAAACTAAGTTTGTAGGAATTATCTCCCACCTTTTATTATACCTCAAAAGGACCATACTGCAAATCCTTGATATTCTTACCAGGACCATGTATCCTTTCCTTATTTAGTTGTAACCATACTTTGTCTCCCACTCTAAATATTTTCTTTGTTTTATGTTGGTCATTCCTAGCCTTGTACTTTTATTGTGACTTATTTAGTGTCTTTTATACTTACAAATGGATCTGCCTAATATTCTCATCAAAAAAAAAATTCTTTTAATGCATCTCATGTGAGGTCTTCCCTCACTCCTCCTTGTTTTCCATATACAACATCTAAGGATGAAGGTGGGAAATACCCAAATCAAGTTTCAAAATGTGACTTACTGGTAGAGGTGTGGACTAATCTATTGTAAGAGTGTTTTATATAGATCAAATTTTCATCCTATGTCTTCAGATGCTTCTAATTTTAACCCCTCAAAATATGCACCAAATTCCTGTTGACTAGTTTTGTCTGCCCATTTGTCTATGGATGGAATTTTGTAGACCTCTTCAAATTAGTATCCATATTCTCCCACAATGTAGTCCAAAATTCTTGTTGGTACAACAAAGTATACATCCTCTAACATACCATGCTACATAGTATTTCATTCTAGGCCAACACAAATACCTTTATAAGTTGGGAACTATCTTCCCAACACACAAATTTCCTACAACCTTGGAGGTGTGAGTCTCTTTGATAATTTGTAATTCTTCACCTTTAGGAACACAGAGCTTATCAATATTGTAGAGTAAACCATTCTGGAAATGATGATAGTCATCCTTGCTGTCACCTTCTTCTATACGAATTTGGCCTTGTAGCTGCTGAAACACCTCCTTTAAGTCCTCATCTTCTATTTATTCCTCCTTGTATGCATCATGGGTAAAAGTATCCATGTGCAACAGAGTTCCCAAAGCTATAATATTGGATGTGGGTGTCCATGAAATCATGTATGCCAAATTATTTTCACTACCCTTCTTATACTTTATGACCAATTGAAATTGTTGTAAAAAACCCATCCACTTGTAATGTCTGGTTTTTTGCAACTTACTATGGGCCTGCAAATACCCTAGTTGTTGGTGATATGTGTAGATTATTGTGATACCCCATGAATTGAAACTTTGACAATTACTATTATTATTTTTGTTTTAGAATTTTAATTATTTTCCAAAAGACAATTTGGTCGATTGACCAAATTTGAATTGTAAAACCTTATTATTTTATGAAAAAGAGCGGCAGACGTTGAAGGAAATTTTATAGAGGGATTTTAGAATTCAAATTTCTTGGCAACGTGGAAGCATACTGAGACAAGTCATGAAGTTAAATCAACTTCAAAAAGACACATTCCAGATTTATAGGAGAGTTTATGAAAATGTGTAGAATTTAATCTGACGGATGGTCAGTGAGAAGGAGGCTCAAGACAAGTGTCACAAGTCCTAGGAAAAACAAAAAGAAGTCATGAAAAAGTAATGGGATTCCATTCGTAGGATGCAAACTGATATCTCGAGGATGCTACACATTGAATTGATTTGACACAACAATTTTCTAATATTACACAACAAGATGGTACTCAGAATTTTGCAAGAGGCCACATAGGTAGCTCCTTGGATTCCGAACTCAACTCGGGGGTGACATAGGTTGACAGATATTCTAGTCTACAGTTGGGAGGAACATAGTATTCAAAATGTGGTCTCCCCATGTTCCAGTTGTTACTTCTTTATTAGGAATATATGGATATGAATGTTTACTGTGTATTATTGTGCTTTTATTCTGACCAAAATTATTGGTTATGAAGTATTTTAAAGCACAAATAAGTCATAACAGTATTAGGTCTAAGTGATTTTATGAGAAATTAAATGCATACCATAGTTTAATAAAGAAATATTATTGAAATAAAAAAAATAGTCATTCTATTCCTAGATCTACGAACAGAGTCGTATTACAAGTAGAAAACCCAATGAAAATTACGAATAAAACCTAGTTATTAAAACATGAATTGTACTCGAATCAAAAACCTGTATTGATTAAACAAATATTAACAAAGATACAAGTAATTATTGTGTATGTCCAAAAAGGAATCGATACTAAGTAAACAGAGTTACATAAAATTACATAACTATAAAATGCGTAGACAACAGTCTTAATCTACAAGACTTTAATGAATATTTATATACAAAATTATTCGGTCGACTCGCTTGACATAAAGTATAAAAAGAGAAGTTACATATTGTGATATCATGCTTGAAATTTAATTAGTGATGGAACCCAAATACCTTCTTCAAGCAAGGGTATTTTTGACACCTACATAGTAATTGTGAAACAAGTTAGAATGTTGTACGAGTTTAATTAGTCAAAAATAAATTGAATTACATATACAAACAGAGACAAACTTACAATGGGTATACAAAACACTTTTGTATCTCCTTTTTTCGCCTTTGAACTACACTCAAATTATGAGGTTTGTCGGATAAATGATGGGTACCCCTCACAACAACGAACATGGAAGATCATTAGTTAAAAACACCCAAGAATAAGTTTTAACAAGGATTCAAATAATGATTCACTTACATAATATAATCAAAAGAACATTACTATACTCTGTATGAGTACCGTACCTGTGCAAATATTTTCAACATAAGTCCTAACTAATTTTAGGATGTGTAAAACGATTTGAAATGTTTTAATCATCGATTGTAAACGAGAGAAATAAAAAGAAGAAAAGGTAAACCCTATATTAATTCTTGTTAAGGGTAAAATTGAAGCATAGAATTCGTAAAATTATGGGTTCAATCAATAAACCTCAAAGTCCAAGTAAAAACTCTTCAGACCATAGGTTAACCAGAAACAAGATGCACTGAGACCAAAATAAATTTTACAATCAAAACTTTTACATGGTAGATATATATAGAAAACAAGATATAAAGAAGTTTGTTAAGGAAAACAATACAGAGACACACTAAGCATAGCCGACAGAATAACGTTTAAACCCAACTGTAAACTAGCATCCTAAAAATTGCTCAAGAATCATTACAAAGATAATAAGCTACAAGAACTAGTTTATAGGAAGTAGGAAAGAGTAAAGGATATAAAGTATACTCTTACCATTTAGGGAAGACAACCTTGGAGTCGATAAAAATACCAACCACAAGCCATAGAAGCTATGAATTCCCTGTCTCTTGCAATTAATTCCACAGTGAATGAAAATGGGTTCTGGACAATCAAACCTTCAACATTGTAACTCAGGAACTATCAAAGATACGGGAGAGTCAAGTAAGAATATCAAACATCTCAAAGAACCTCTTAGGGTGAATGAAGAGATGAGAAAATGAAGCTAAAAAGTGTGAAATGAGCCAAGTTTGAGATAGTTCGGGATGGTTAAGGAGCCAACAAGAAAACCCTAACACCTATAATAATAATAACACTACACATATACATTCCTTAGGATAGCTGCCAATAAAACCTCCTTGATATGGTAACCCCACAGGTGGAGCATGCAAGATTGATGCATGGTAAATTCTTCGCATGACACACTTTTTAACGAATAAAAATTGGTAAGAATTTAAATTAAGAAACGGTACTATAACATGAGTTAATCCCTTGTAAAAATTCATAATAAATCCCATTAAGTATGAACCATCCTTTCATATGCCAAGTGTTATACATTGGATTATATACAATGAAACCCATTTAATATATGATATACAATGGATGATACAATGAAACCCATTTTATATACATTGGATGATATACAATGAAATGCGTTTTATATATGATCTTACCTTAACATGAAAATACAATACAAAACTTTGTACACTGAATACTTTAACTCATATATGGTATGAAACGATTAAAGGGTTATAATAATAATGTTATAGTTTCAACTGGAGAATGTATAGCCATAGGGGGAGGCTATAACAAAAGACAAAACCCTCGTGCGACCCTTATACATGGCGGTGGTAATGTCCTCAATAGTAACAAATATA
>SNQJ01S0008686.1:88577-104646 GCA_010110895.2 Picea sitchensis | reverse complement strand
GTGGTGAAGTTTTCCTTGGACAAGGAAAATACACAATAAAGATCCTTCAGAAATTTGGAATGATGGATTGTAAGTCCATGGACACTCCTATGAATGTGGATATAACAAAAGTAAAGGATCCATATTCTATTTATCCATCTCTATATCGACAACTAATTGGGTCATTGATGTATTTGGTAAATAATCGACCAGACATTTCTTTGTCGTGAATACACTAAGCCAGTTCCAGGTGGAACCAAGACATGAGCATTGGATAGCTACAAAGCATGTATTAATATATATTTGTGGAACAATAAACTATGGTTTGAGATATAACACATCCAGTGATATACATCTTCATGGATTCATAGACTCATATTGGGCAGTAAGTGCAGAAGATATAAAGAGCACTTCAGGTATGTGTTTCAGCTTGGGCTCTGCTATGATATCTTAGGGCAGTAGGAAACAGAAGTCCTTCACACTTATCACAACAGAAGCAGAGTATATGGTAGCATGTGAAGCATGCACAGAAGCAATATGGTTAAGGAAGTTAATCTCCGATTTATTTGATCATATTCCATAATTGACCATAATATATTGTGATAATTAGAGTTGTAAAAGATTATCAGAACATCCCGTGTTTCACGAAAGGTCAAAACACATTGAGATCAAATACTACTTTATTCGAGATAAATTCCAGGAAGGAGAGGTAAAGCTCAAGTATATCCCCACTGGTGAGAAGACAATACATATCTTGACAAAACCTCTATCCAGAATAAAGTTTTCATATTTCCAAAAGAAGATGGGGATCGTGGAAATAACTCCCTTATTTGAAAGGGAAGAAATGACTCTCCAGGTTGGGAGGGAGCACTGGAAATATTATTGAAGACATGTATTTTTGTGATTGAAAAATAGTCCATCTCGGACATATTCTTTCCTGTTCGGAAAGTGGATTGAGATTTTTGATGGACAACGATTTCCCATTATGGTTAACATGGGAAATGGTCTAGATTGTTGACGTATCATAGACAACGACTTCCCATTGTGGTTAACATGGGGAGTGGTCTAGGGAAGTCTCTCTTCTTGAGGGTTACTCAAGAAGACTGGCCCGCCTCGTCGGACAGGGATTTCTCATTGTGGTTAACATGAGAAATGGTCTATTTTGGAGGTTGATACAAGAGAGTCTTTTCCTCTTGTGGTTAACAGAGAAAATGGTCTAGACAGTCATTCATTAGGGTTTATACATTCTCTCCAGGGTGCACTTTGATTAGTGTAGGAGGAATGGCCCAGGGTGGGGAATGGTACAGTCTCAACAATCAGGGACAGGGGTTCCTTAGGGTTTATAAATTCTCACCAGGGTGCACTTTGATTAGTGTAGGGAGAATGGCCCAGGGTGGGGAATGGTCAAGGTTCATAAGACATGACATTTATTCTTCCTTGCTTGAGAATAATAGTCCAGATATCTCATTGTTCTACTCTGAGGGAAGATATTCTTTCATATCTCACAGACGTGAGTGAAATATTGGCTCAGATGATTCAGTTTATTTTAACAATATTTTTCTATGTAGGTTGGCATTAGATGATTGTTATGGAGACTGCCCGTCTCGAGACAGTAGAGATATACTACTGTGGTTTATCTTGTTCCATTGTTTGTGACTATGTGTCACAGTTTGAGTAGTTGTGTACTACCATGGATAAACACATGTGTGTTCTATCAATTGATATTGTACCAGTTGTCATAGGAGATTATTAAGCTGGATAATAATGATGGTGCTCGTGATACTACCAATTGAATGGTCTATTTGTGCTCAAGACCATACCTCCCTAGCTAGGAGGGAGTGTTGATATTATGATAGCTTCGGGAGGTATGAACCTCTATTGTGACCTATGATGAGATTAGAATGTTCCGGAAGGAAGCATAGAAATGAAGGAAACCCGAGACAAGATGTCGATTGCAGAAATATAATTAATATGAATTAATTAGTACCCAGAAGGAGAAGTCGGCCTAGGAAAGCCTGTCAGAATTACTATAAATACAGGGTGCCAGTCTCTCATTATACACACTTCTCAGAATTGCAGAGAGTCGTTTCTACGCACTACAATCTAACAGTTTTGTGTGCAAGTCTTGGGGAAGGTACTGCGCCAGTTTTTGGGTGAGACGATCTGTTCATCTTGGTTACTTCTTGCTTGGTGCATTAGCCTCTCTTGGCTATTGTATTTCTACTAGGATTCTTTTCTCTATCAAGGTCAAGGTGCTCGGAGGGTGGCTTCGGCCTATGGTTGGGTGACAAGGGTATTGCCAATGGTAAAATGAGCATAATCTTTCATATTCTAACAAGATCAACACGTGTATAAGTCAAGTATAAGAGGCTACCAACTAACTGACAGTATAGGGTGGCATCAACTTTAGAAGAAGTACAGGTGGAAGTAATCTTGACTCCAGACTAAAAGGGAGAAGGGGTTCGTTTAAAATCATCCATGTGAAAGTGACGAAGAAGGTCACAAGCATACTTAGTCTCGGAAAGAAAAAATCCTTCATTGGTTTTAAAAACTTGGAAGCCAAGGAAATAGTGAAAAAATCCTAAGTTTGTCATTTCAAATTTCTTCTTAAGGCTTGTTTTCACATGGTTTAAAAGTTTTGAGTCACTACCAGTTAGGATAAGGTCATCAACATAAAGGACAAGGATTATGAGATGGCTTCCTACTTTCTTGGTATAGACATTAGGGTCAGAATGGAATCTAGAGAATCTAGTGGAAATAAGAAAGCTATCCATTTTGGCATACCAAGCTCAGTTCAGCTTACTTGAGACCATAAAGATATTTCTTGAGGCAAAAAACAAGGCTAGAGTCATTCTGGACATAGTCGAAAGGTTGTTCCATGTAGATTTATTCTTGCAAATCTTTGTGCAAGAAAGCGGATTTAACATCCATCTGATGGACCTCCCATTTATGTGAGGTAGCAAGGGGAAGAACAAGGAAGATGGAATTCATTTTCGTTATAGGGGTAAATGTTTCATTATAGTCAATTCCTTCGACTTGGCAAAATACTTTGACAACTAACTGGGCCTTGTGTCTTTCACCACTTCCATCTGATGCATACTTAGTTTTATAGACCCATTTTCATCTAACAAGTTTTCTTCCTTTTGGAAGAGGTACAAGATCCCAAGTATCATTTTCCATTAAAGGACGATACTCTTCATTCATTGTTGTATCCCAATCTGGATGACCTGAAGCTGTTGCAAATGTCTCTGGATCATGAGTTTCTGAAACTTCAGCCAAAAGAGAAGAGGCTCATTGGAACTATGAACGTGTCAAACACTGATATGAAGGATCAACGACAAGATCACCAATTGCTTCTCGTGTTGAATGGACCCATATAGGAAGCGGTGGAGATGGTGTTGGTTCAGGTTCAAAGGACTCATCTAGAGGAGAGTGAGAAGGCAGAGGTGGATTTTCATCCTGGCTATCATCATCTTAAGAAGAAAATAGATCAGAAGAAGGCACAAATGTCAAAGATGGCTCACATCCCGAAGAAGGCATAACCATTGAATTAGGCTCACAGGCCAAAGAAGGCACAAACACTGAATTAGGATCACATGCCAAGATATTTTCATCAAATCTAATATCTCTTCTAATAATAATTTCATTAAAATGTGGTTGAAGAAGTCAGTAACCTTTGACATCTTCAGAATAACCAACAAATATACACTTCTCACTTTTAGGCTGCAATACTTTCCTTTTCTCATCAGGAATGTGACCCCATGCTATACTTCCAAATTCACATAAGTGACTTACATCGGGTTTAATTTTAGTCCAATCTTCTTCCAATGTTATATTTTTAAGAGCCTTTGTGGGAGTGTGATTTACTATGTAATTTGCACATTTGATGGCTTCCACCCAATACTTTAGACTTAATCCCTTAGATTGAATCATACAATTAGCCATTTCTTTTAATGTGCGGTTCTTTCTCTCAGGAACACCATTTTGTTGTAGTGTATATGGAACAATGTGTTGCATTTGGATTCCCTGTGTAGTGCAGTAACTTGTAAAATTATTGTTCACATATTCGCCTCCATTATTTGTTCTTAACCTTTGAATTTGATGTCCATATTTCTTTTCTACAAGGGCCTTATAGGCCAAAAAATTGTCAAAAACTTCACTCTTAAGTTTTAATAAGTAAACGCAATTACATCTGGAAAAGTCATCAATGAAAGTTAAGAAATACTTGCACCCAGAAAAGGAGGGAGAAGTGGACCACACAAATCACTGTGAACAAGCTGCAAAGGACCCGAGGCATGCCAAGAGGCACATTTGTCAAAATTGTCCCGATGATGTTTTCCGAGAACAAAATCGGCACAAACACCATCTCTGCATGAAACAAGAGGAAGACCAGTCACTATATTTTGATTACATAGTTTTTTCAATGAGCGATAGTTTAGATGACCAAACCACTCATGCCAAAGTTTGCTCAAGTCATCTCTATGAGAAAAAAGAACTGATGAAAAAGATGATGACCCAAAGTTGTCAAATTTGTACAACCTGGTAATATCATCAACAATTCCAGTTGCAAGAACATGATTAGGATATTTTATATCCTTGATTACAACTTGGTGAGGTGAAAACTCTACGGTTTTACCTTCACCTAAATGAGTGATTTGATATACTGACAGAAGATTACAAGAAAGACTTGGAACACATAATACATCATTGAAATGACCATTTTCTACTTGAACTGTTCCAGATCCTTCAACATTAAGAGATATATCATCACCGAAAAATATTTGCTTGGTGTTACATTCATTTAGAGTAGAAAATATGGCTCTATCCTTAGACATATGTTAGGATGATCCAGAATGAATAAGCAACTAATCAGAAGTAGAAGTAGAAGTAGAAGTAGAAGTAGAATTTGTATTGAAGGAGAAACCAAAATCAAAAAGTGCATGTCCATGAGAAGAAGAAGAAGTAGAATCAATATTGATGTTGTGCTTCTTCATCACTGCTTCTAAAGTTGCCATATTCTTGAAACATTTGGACTCATCATGACCATCTTTATCACAAAAGTTGCAATATCTGTTACTATTCTTATTTTTATATTTTTCTCCTTTGTCTCCATTAGGAGCGAAAGTTGTCTGAGTGGGTTTGGGACCCTTATATTGCTTGTCGATGTGGCAAAGATGTTGCTTCTTGGGATTTTTGGGTTTATCTTTCTGATGGACAACTAAGGCTTTGTTGGAGGTACCTGTAGTTCTGATCACTCCAAGTTGTACTAGCTTATCTTTCTCTCTAATCAAAGAATCACAAAAGTTCTCAAGAGTGGGTTTTTGATAAGATGCCCCTAGAGCCTCTTGCATGGCATAAAATATAGATACAAACACATAATATGCACTACCTAGCTTATAAATAATAAGATAGATGCAACGATATTCCTCTATATTTATCTTACATTCTTCACATAAAATTCTGAGTGTTTTAAACTTAGATAGATAGTCTTCAATGCAAGAAAAATCACTTGGACTTAAAGTTAGTACTCAATTTTCTAACTGTTGTACTCGAATAATATTGTGTTTACCAAACATAGATTCAATCTTTTCCCAAGCTTCTTTAGGTTTATTAATTAATTGAAGGTGGAAGCTTAAATAATGAGAGATGGACATTCTGATTAATCCACGTGCTTCATCATTCCTATCTTCCCATTTGGATTTCTTATCAGCATCAGTGGGTGTTGTTTCCTTTCCCAAGTTAATCTGGTACAAGCCTTTACTTCTTAATAAATCCTCCATATGAGATTTCCATTGGAAGTAGTTGGTGTTGGTAAGTAAGAGATTACTTGTAGAATACATATTAAATATGCAAATAATATAAATTAAAAAACTGAAACTGATGATTTGAGTGGAAATATATCGAAAAGTTATACGGTTTTAAAAAAAACAGCACTTAAAATGGACTTCGGATGTGAGAGTTATGCCCTTTTAAAAAAAGGCATAAGCGGTAACCAAAGGACCATGTGGTAGTGTAAGTTGTTTTATGAAGTGACCCACTTTTATAAAGAGAAGTGGGCTCACTTTTATAAAGAAAAGCTACATGCAAAATAAATAACTCTAAAATAAAATATTAAAGCTACTTATAGTGATTCACTTTTATACTTGAAGTGAGTCACTATAAGTAACAAAAAAAAGTAACAAAAGAGAGACTTGAACTCAAGACCTCTTACTTACTAAGACAAATTTTAACCAAATGGTCTAGAAAAACATATTGTAATTTTCAGAAGGAGGATTGGGGGTGTTATTGTTGTTGTGGAAGATGGCCTTGGAGAGCATGCTCAGAAAAACACTTTTCACACAAGAAAAAAAATTCTCTTCTTGATGACAACAAGGGTTAGATTTTGATTAGGTTACCTGGAAGATGCACCTTTTCCTATATGTTTCTGGTTTTTTGAGATCACATAGGGTACGAGGCAAAGAGAATACGCATATCTAAAAGAGTAGCAACCCGTAAATTAAAAAATACAAAACCAAAATAAAACCAAAATACTTCTCTGCAAAAAATTTAAAAAATGTGTATTCAAACTTTATACCTTTGAATCTGACTGTAATGGTCGTATCTTGGGAAAACATGAACCTTTTCGAGGGAAACGAAAAGTGTTCCTGAATGAAACGAGTTCTCTAAGCACAATGGAACAGTCCCCTCATCCCATAAATGTACAGAAATGACATAAAATGCATATGAGGCAACTCAGCTTCACGATCTTGATCTACAACACGAGCGGGTCTTCAAACAGGCTTTGATACCATGTTCAAAAACACAGGTATTCCAACAGAGGATGGACACCTTCAGTAACCACTCACATAACCAAATCAAAGATCAACACATCGATGTTTTCACATGGGAAAACCCCTATGGGGAAACATCCACAGCCCGAGCCAACGCGGCCACTTGGAGCAGTTTATTAATGCAAAAGAAAAAGATTACATAGAGATTTTACAATAGAGTTTCTCAAAATCGATCATCAGAAAATGACCCTCCATTCTCTTTAAATAGAGATAATGGACCAATTGGGTGTTAAGCCATGGATCAATGATCATTAAGATCGAGGAGAGTATGAACTGTCGGATTACTCTATGTCAGGAACATATCCTGACCATCAGATTTCCTAACTACAAATGCATACTAATGCATACTAAAGAAATACACTAGAAAACACACTTTTACCTAACAACACAATAGACCAATTAGATCTTAACTAACTCCTAATTGTCTAAATATCCTAACAAATTTGTCATGGTGTATTTGGATGACATATTGATATTCAGTAACATAGAGGGAGAACACTAAAAACATTTGACATTAGTGATGAGAAGGTTGCAGCAAGAAAAATTGTTGATAAATCTGAAGAAAATCTCTTTTATGAAGACATAACTCATCTACGTTGGTTTTGTGATCTATTAAAATGAATTGAAGATGGATCTAGAAATAGTGAGAGCAATCAAAGAATGGGCGTCTCTAGGAAGCAGATTTGAAGTAAGAAGTTTTCATGGGTTAGCAATTTTTTATAGAAAGTTTATCAGAAATTTCAGTGGTATATGTCGACCCATGTTGGAAACTGTGAAGAAGAAACACAAGTCTTTTGATTGGATAGAGGAAGCTGAGAAAAGTTTCAAAGTGTTGAAGGAGAAGATCACAGAACAACAAATTCTGGTCTTACTAGATTTTGGAAAAACATTTCAAGTGAGATGTGATGCAAATGGAGTAGCTATTGGAGTAGTCTTCAGTTAGGATAATAGGTCAGTTTCTAATTTCAGTGAGAAGTTGAATGACACCAAGAAGAGTTATTCCACATATGACGAATAATTTTATGAAGTGATTCAAGATTTAAAGATGTGGAGACACTATCTAATTCCTAAATATTTTTTCTTGTACAATGATAATCAAGCTTTGCACTTTATTACTAGGCAAGAAAAGTTGAATCAAATACATGCTAAATGTGTAGAATTCATGAAGAATTTTACTTTTTTTACTAAGCATATTGTTGGAAGTGTTAACAAATTTCCAAATGCTTTGAGAAGGAGGAGTTTAATTGTACAATAATTCCAAGTGGAGACCTTATGGTTTGAACACCTCAAGGAAATCTATCGAGAAGATCTAGATTTTAAGGAATCTTATGAGGCATGTAAGAATCCTTTTTTGAGAGACAAAATCCCATGGACATAATATTTGATCCAGGATGGATTATTGTTCAAAGGGAGCCAACTATGCATACCAAGATGCTCAATGAGAGATAACCCATTGAAGGAGAAACACAATGGAGGTTTCGCTAGACATTTTGGTCATGATAAAACATTTGCACATCTGAGAAATTCATACTATTGGCTGAGCATGAGGACAGAGGTGAAAAAGTTTGTGAACAAACCCATAATTTGCCAATATGCAAAGGGAAGACAACAAAACATTGTTTTGTATCAGCCACTACCAATTCCAGAAATGTCATTGGATGCAATCAGTATGGATTTTGTATTGGGATTGCCTAGAACCCAGAAAGGGAGAGATTCCATCTTTGTTGTGGTGGATTTTTTTTTAAATATGGCACATTTCATACCATGC
Organism: Picea sitchensis; assembly: GCA_010110895.2. NCBI lineage: Eukaryota > Viridiplantae > Streptophyta > Pinopsida > Pinales > Pinaceae > Picea > Picea sitchensis. The sequence goes on along the minus strand of SNQJ01S0008686.1, from coordinate 96,069 downwards.
TAGAAGACAAACGATGCTACACACATAGCCAATTTTTTTTTTCCATAGAAGTGGTGAGACTACATGGATTGCCTAGGACCATAGTCTCAGATAGAGACACAAAATTTGTAGGACACTTTTGGAGAACTCTATGGAAGAGGCTAGGGACAAAATTGTCCTTTAGTTCATCATATCAACCTCATACAGATGGACAGATTGAAGTGGTAAACATGAGTCTCGGAAACTTGTTAACAAGTTTAATCACTCAGCAAGGCCCTCAATGGGATCGTATTTTGGCACAAGAAAAAATTGCATTTAACAATTCAGTGAATAGGAGCACTCGAAAAATTCCACTTGAAATTATGTATGGTATACAACCAAGAGGGATTACAAAGTTGAGAGATATGAACCAAGATGAATTCAAAAGTGTTAGCGTAGAAGATTTTGCAACAGAAATGTAAAAACTCCATGACGGAGTTAGAGAGAAACTACATGACAACACACTGAAATATAAGAACATAGTCGATCAGAAGAGGAGAGCAGTTCAATTCGAAATAGGAGATGAAGTTTTTTGTGCATTATTCAATCCGAAGGGAATTACTAGGAACTTGTAATGTACATGATGTGTTCTAAACTTTGTTTTACTGATATCATTGTCCTTATTCTTATTTGATGTTAACGTTACCTTAGATCCAATTTAGAAAATATTTTTTCCCCTCCAAACTCGCGAAATAAATCATTAATTCCTAGTAAGGGGTACTTATTTTTAATCATCATCATATTTATTTGTCCATAATCAATGCATAGTCTAAGTGTTCCATCCTTATTTTTGACAAATAATACAGGTGGTCCCCATGGTGAAACACTTGGCATAATATATCATTTATTTAATAGTTCTTGTAGTTGGATTTTCAACTCAATTGATTCAGGAATACTCATTATGTATGGTGCCTTTGATACTAGTGCAAATCCAAGTAATAAGCCAATAGAAAAATCTATCTAGGTTTTTGGAGGTACTTCAGGTATATCTTCTACAAACACATCGTGAAATTCTCGTAACATTGCAAAATATTCTAGCATAGGCTTATCTTTTTTATTCAATAAGTTTGTCACTTCAATGGAAAATAATTTGTAGCCTTTACTGATGCATTTTTTCAACTGTAAGGATGATATTTTCCTTATAGAGACATGTTTTTTAATTCCATGTACTATCCTTGTCATTCCAATTTCATCTTTGTAAGTAAATGATTTTTCATAACAATTTAAAATTACTTGTTGTTTCTCTAACCAAACCATCCCTATTAGTGTATCATATGACCCTAAAGGTAATATATTTAGATCCATTTTTATATCATGACCATTTATTTCTAACTTATAGTCAGGGATTAATTATGTTATCTTTATTTTTGTACCTCTTGCCATTTGTACTAGCCAAGATTTAGGATGTTTCTCTCTTTTCAGTATGCATGAATTTACCAAAGATGGAATAACAAAACTTAAACTAGCTCCTGGGTCTATTAAAATATAAATCTTCCGATCATGAATTTTACCTTCAATTTCCACAATGGTAGATTGGTGATCTGCTTGTCTACCATCTATAGTAGCATTCATTCTATGGATTATTTTGCCAATGTTTCCAATTGTTGATGCTTCTTGTATGTTTTGCAGTGTAGGGTTTGTAGAATTTTTGTATGGACAATTCCTAAAAAGACATGGTTAACCACATCCCCAACATTTCAGTGTTCCCTTGGATTGTCAGTTGTCTTTTCTAATCCCAAATTGACCTTTTAATTTCCTCTTGACAGTTCTGGTGCATGTTTGGAAAAAATGTTTTCCTAATAACCTATGGTAATATTACGAAATGGGTCTCGTTTGAATCCCTTCTTTCTTAGGTTGAGTTTTCTTGTTTCTTTTCTTTCCATGCTTTTGCATTTTGAACTCTTTTCTTGTACTAATCATAACATATTATATCCTTTCATAGTACTTCATTTAAAGTCTTAGGATTATCGAATTATATTATGTCCTTGTATGATTGAGGTAAGCAACTTAAAACTCTATATACTTTTACCTATTCACACTTGATGTATGGAAAAAATCTTAACAACTCTAGAAACTTTGTAATCAGATATTCCATTGGCATGTGTCCTAGTTTTAACTCCTAAAATTCTTTAGTCTTCCTTTCATAGTAGCTTTCTTATAAGTATTGTTTCTTAAATTATTTCTTAAATTTTGTCCATTCCATTTTCTTTTGCTTTAAACCCTTTGTTAACTTTAAATATTTCCAGCAAATACTATATTTACCCTTCATGTTGTAAATCGCCATTCTTACCTTCATATTGTTGGAGTAATTATAAATTTGGAAATATTTCTTAATATCCAATGACTACACTTCCACTTCTTCACCAATTCTAGACTCTCCATCAAAGGTATGAGGTTTGTTTTTTTTTTTAACTCTCCTTCTAAGTGATCCATTGGATTTTGTTTTTTTCGTGTATATACTCTATTTCCAGTCATAAGTGTGTCATTAGATGAACTCTTGTATATTACAGTTTTCTTGTTGGATTATTTAGTAGAGTCTTTATTAACTTGTTATCCACAATAGTATTCTTAGTTGGGTCTTTTTTCTCTGCTATACTTCGAAATTTCATTTATTTTTTGTTGTTCTTCCTGTGCTTTCTTCAATTTCTCATTGTCTTCCTTGAAGGTTTGTAGTTCCACAATAAGGTTTCTCATAGTTTCCAATACCTGCTTAGTTGAGCTACTCTCACTAGGGTTTTTTTGGGTCCCAATGAGGTGGTTGATTATTTTCTCCTTCACTTCTATTATCTTCCTCATTCTATGTAGACATATTATAATAGATTTTGAAAGAAAGTCTGTTTGTAACAACTAAAAATGTATTTGTTAAATTTTTCTTAAATCAACTTAGTCTCTGAGAGTGATGCCCAATAAGGCCTAAGTGTTGTAACCTATAGCTCTCATACCATATGTAACCTACTTTATTTACATTTTTTTTTTAGGTGTATTTAATATCGTCTCAATTATTAAAATAAAATCATCAATGATCATAAAGTGATTTTCCTTCAACAACCATAATTCACCATCCTTATTCCAAAACATCATAATTAGGGTTTTCAAAATTTCTTCTTATTGTAGACTTGTCCAATTGAAAATGTTGATATCTATATAGTTAATGGTTTTTTTATTGTTTCAAAGTGATTCGAGTCTATTTTATAATTTCAATTTGAGCCTATGTCCAAACTCTCTCTCTGAAATTTCTTTTCTTTAAACAAAAGCCATGGAATACAAATTAACTAGGAAAACAAACTTGTATAATTCTACAAAAATTTCGACTTCTAGGTGCAATTCGAAGGGTATGTAATAATTACAAAATATGCACTTATGAATTTTAATCTATATGCTCTCCGTATGTGAGCTTGGATGTTAGGAGAAAATTGGAGGAAACTCTCGAAAATCCTTCCTGCGACGATCTTGGAACTCGTGTGCACCCACAAGATTAACGTTGAGTCAATACATTTCAAATCTCTTGAAGGATTTAGCATTAGACTTGGAGTTGGTGGATGGGATTTGGGGATCATCACCAAAGACAATCGTACCTAGACTGGAAAATTTACATGGGGTCAATGACTTCGAGGACAAAATGTCCTATTTGTCACATGTATTAACGCATGAGTAAGGACATTGAATCTCAATCAATGACAAATGCTACCGTTACTAGTATCAAAATAGCTCTTTTGGTTTCTATCGATGTTTTCCATTGCTTTCCCATTGTGCTTATTGCATTTTTATTTCCTCAATTTTGTGGCATAGTGGGTTTATTGGAGGTTTTATGTTTATTTTTTCTGTAGAGTGAGTTTTCTGAGCATGTAATGCATCCCACTCATATCACCTGGTAATTGTATTCGCTTGGAAAAGTTCAATGAGGGATATGTTTGTTAGTCCTCTTTTCTTACGTAGGAAAATTGCATGCACAGGCGAATACTTACCTGGTAAGTGAGAAAGAGTGTTTTCTTAAAATCCTTTTTCTATTTGTGCTCAATCAAACTTGGGTTTAATTTTATTCCCGTAACATTCATTGTTGTGTAAATGTTTCCTGGTTTAAACTCATTGTTTATCCATTGGGAAATTTTCGTTAATGTATACAGGTATCTCCTTTATTGCTGAAGGATTTTATTACCATTCTTTATCTACGGAAGCTCTTCCTAGATTTAAATTTTTTTGTAAGACCTTTCTTTATTCTCTCCATGTATTTATTCTTGCACACATGGAAGCGATTTCCATAATTTAACATACCGAAGGTTTTCCTTTGTATTTCTTTGTTTGAATGAGTTCCTTTCAATGACATTCATGGAAAAAGGGAAGTTATGGGTTTCCTGGAACCCCATTTTTTTTTAACTGTTAGCTACCTTGGATTGGTAGCGGACTAGATCTGATTCGGATGTTAAATCTATGACCTAATTTTGTTTGTCAACGACATGTATATTCATTTTGGTTGATATATCTTTATATAATATTTCTTGTTAACGTTTTAATATGATCTCTATTTATAATAATGGGTCCTTGGCATTGTACGAGGAACCCATCAGGTCTTCAATCCCTTCTGACAATTTACTCCATCAAAACCTTCACAAGGAATCAAATCGATTCTTGCTAGCCTGAGTAAAAGGATTATATATATATATACAGTAGTAGTTTCATACATTTTCTATAGTTCAAACTTAGAGACTCTATATTAACAAAGTTGTTTGATTTTGTAAGAAATAGGGCTCTCGAGAGTTTATCCGGATAGTTTTGCGTTCTAGAATCTCTATATGGGTAAGTTCTAATAAGACAATCTTAAAATTGTCGTTTCCACTCATCTTGAATTCATATTATTGTCCAGAGTAATAAATCCATCTCTTTATTTATGTAGGGTTTGATCAATCAATAAGTTGTTACCATGATCTTCGTAATGGAGGTATTCAGGTTCCAAATTTCTCCCGTTCTGTTCCCATTGACTATGTGTAAAGAAAATTTTCTCTGTAAAAATTATGATCTGGGGGGATTCACCTAGATTGGCAGTTCCCATCTGAAGGTTTTTCCCTCAAAATGATACTTTATTTTGTTCTAAATCCTTCATCCTAAAGGCCAGACGGAAGGGGATTTGGTTAGATAACCATATGTTTACAAAAAAATCTATGTTTTGTTGAAATTACTGAGTTTAATACTTCAATAATCATTTCCTTTCCCCTTTCCCGTTTCTATGATGTAATCATAAAACTATTTAATTCCCTCCGTTCTATATATTTTTATTTATAGGAGTTTCCATTGAACAATATGTGGTTTCATCATATTTTTAATGTATCAAATTTCATATTTTTTCATCATATTTTAATGTATCAAATTTCATATTGTAATAGTATATAGAAGACATAATGTACTTCTATTTTATTCATATCTAAATGTCTCGACATATATAGAACCATTCTAAACATAATAAGAGCACACACATATATATTTTTCCAACATTTCAGTGTTCCCTTGGATTGTCAGTTGTCTTTTCTAATCCCAAATTGACTTTTTAATTTCCTCTTGACAGTTCTGGTGCATGTTTGGAAAAATTGTTTTCCTAATAACCTATGGTAATATTACGAAATGGGTCTAGTTTGAATCCCTTCTTTCTTAGGTTGAGTTTTCTTGTTTCTTTTCTTTCCATGCTTTTGGATTTTGAACTATTTTCTTGTATTTTCTTGTATTGATAATATCATATTATATCCTTTCGTAGTACTTCATTTAAAGTCTTAGGATTATCAAATTATATTATGTCCTTGTATGATTGAGGTGAGCAACTTAAAACTCTATGTACTTTTACCTATTCACCCTTGATGTATGGAAAAAATCTTAACAACTCTAAAAACTTTGTAATCAAATATTCCATTGGCATGTGTCCTAGTTTTAAATCCTAAAATTCTTTAGTCTTCCTTTCATAGTAGCTTTCTTATAAGTATTGTTTCTTAAATTTTGTCCATTCCATTTTCTTTTTCTTTAAACCCTTTTTTAACTTTAAATATTTCCACCAAATACTATATTTACTCTTCAGGTTGTAAATCGCCATTCTTACCTTCATATTGTTGGAGTAATTATAAATCTGGAAATATTTCTTAATATCCAATGACTACACTTCCACTTCTTCACGAGTTCTAGACTCTCTATCAAAAGTAGGAGGTTTGATTTTTTTTTTTAACTCTCCTTCTAAGTGATCCATTGGATTTTGTTTTTTTAGTGTATATACTCTATTTTCAGTCATAAGTGTGTCATTAGATGAACTCTTGTATTTTACAGTTTCCTTGTCGGATTATTTAGTAGAGTCTTTATTAACTTGTTCATCCACAATAGTATTCTTAGTTGGGTCTTTTTTCTCTGCTATACTTTGTAATAAAATTTCATTTATTTCTTGTTGTTCTTCGTGTGCTTTCTTCAATTTCTTATTATCTTCCTTGAAGGTTTGTAGTTCCACAATAAGGTTTCTCATAGTTTCCAATACCTGCTTAGTTGAACTACTCTTGCTTAATTGAACTACTCTCACTAGGGTGTTTTGGGTCCCTATGAGGTGGTTGATTATTTTCTCCTTCAAGTCTATTATCTTCCTCATTCTATGTAGACATATTATAATAGATTTTGAAAGAAACTCTATTTGTAACAACTAAAAATGTATTTGTTAGATTTTTCTTAAATCAACTTATTCTATGATAGTGATGCCCAATAAGGCCTAAGTGTTGTAACCTATAGCTCTGATACCATATGTAACCTACTTCATTTACATTTTTTTTCTTTTCTTTTTGTTTATTTAATATCATCTATTGAATCAATTATTAAAATAAACCATCAATGATCCTTAAAAGTGATTTTCTTTCAACAACCATAATTCACCATCCTTATTCCAAAACATCATAATTAGGGTTTTCAAAATTTCTTCTTATTGTAGACTTGTCCAATTGAAAATGTTTGTCCAATTGAAAATGTTGATATTTATATAGTTAATGGATTTTTTATTGTTTCAAAGTGATTCGAGTCTATTTTATAATTTCAATTTGAGCCTATGTCCAAACTCTCTCTATGAAATTTCTTTTCTTTAAACAAAAGCCATGGAATACAAATTAACTAGGAAAACAAACTTATATAATTCTACAAAAATTTCGACTTCTAGGTGCAATTGGAAGTGTATGTGATAATTACAAAATATGCACTTATGAATTTTAATCTATATGCTCTCCGTCTGTGAGCTTGGATGTTAGGAGAAAATTGGAGGAAACTCTCGAAAATCCTTCCTGCGACGATCTTGGAACTCGTGCGCACCCACAAGATTAACGTTGAGTCAATACATTTCAAATCTCTTGAAGGATTTAGCATTAGACTTATAGCACTATACTTGTAGTAGAATTTTCCATTCTGATGCTCACAAGGTTTTAACTAGTGCTATCAGTTTGATACAATCATCATAAAGACAATCGTACCT
>SNQJ01S0008686.1:6989-21027 GCA_010110895.2 Picea sitchensis | reverse complement strand
ATATGTCTTAACCTCTTATAATATGGTCAACGAAGAATCGATTTGATTTTATATACATGTATTTATCATATGTTTGATTTGATATCATATGGATTCCATACTCTTTAACTAAGTTATCTTTTTATACTATTTTTCACCCTTTTTATTCATTTATATATATATATATATATATATATATATATAAACCTTTATAAATTTTATTGATATTCTTGGCTTTCTAGTAATTATATAAAGAGAGTATTTGCATGAATCTTTGTATGGTCCAATAAATCTTATCGGGTTATTCCTCTAAAATGTTCATGTTGTTCTTTCTAATGTAATTATGAGATGTTTCTTTTGATAGGAATCCTATGGATGTCATCAACATATATTTTAGTTTAATACTAACAACATATTTCTACTTATTGTAACATATACATATATTTTATTCAATATATGTATTATTTTGCTCTTGATAAAAACAAAAAAATTATGAAGAGAATCCACTATATAGAAAACTATCCTATGTATAGAAAACCTTTCTATAACTTTGTTTTATATAAAAAACATAAACATATTCTTTATTTTCCTTTTTTCAATATTTATAAACAAAACTTTTCAACATTATACATAAATTTTTGTGGCTTCCCTTCTATCTTCTTGTAATATCTTTTTCTATATTCTAATGTAGAAAAAAAAACTATTGATATTCTAATATTTATTCCTACTCATTTTCAAGATAAAGAATACATTATTATATTCCATTACGTACAAATGAATACTGTAATTTAAAAAATAATCACTATTGCAATAATATATATATTGTGAAAGTATTATCTATAGTAATAGTACTAATTTATTGAAAAAACTAAAATAAATATAGTTTAAATAACATATCTAAGCTTTTTTCAAAATCTAGAAAAAAACTAAGTAGAGAACTAGTTCTTCCCAACTATAGACATGAAAAACTAAAATTACTTGTTCTTGTCACCCCCGAGCCTAAATCAATATTTCATAAGGATTGAAAGTTTTATAAAATTCTCCAGATATCTCAGATTTTGATTTTTTATCAGAACCATTGAACTCAATTTCCTAAAATGTAATCAACAACATCCTGCCTCCTCTATACTTGTATAAAATAATTTTTTCTGGGTCTTTTTTAAGTTAGCCTCATCCCTAACCCTAGTGAATATTCTTGGCCTAACTTTGTGCTAGCTTGTTCCCTCATATCCCACACCTTTAGGAGTAGGGTTCCACTTGTCCCGTGGAAAATAATTACTATGGTGGTTTTTATCCCTTTCACTAACCCATGGAATAATGATTCACTCTTTGTAACTAGATTATCTAATTATTTTTTTCTTGTTAATTAGATAAATTAAGAATAATATTTACAAAAATATTTATCATCATCAATGTTTATGATGATATAATTTCACACAAGTCTTTTCCAACACAACATAAACTATAAAATTAAAATGTTAAAATGTTTGTAAACTGAGGGACATTGCATGCTCTCTCTCGTTTTCTTGCCAAGAATATGCAATCTTTCATCAAAAAAACCTTATCCTTCATCAAATATTCCTCTGATATTCCTCTGATTTTATTCAAAAAACAAAGCATATTCGTGATGATGAACATGATATTATGGTTTGTTGGGATTTTTTGTATTTATTTACCAAAATTCATGTTCCTAAAGAATAAAACTTATCTCCAAAGAGACCCTCAATCTTATCAAAATTTGTTGCACTTCTACTTTCTTCACCCTTAAAGGGAATTTGTATGAAAAAACCAAGGGCAGAACCATGGGTTTTTTGTTATCCATAGTGGTTGCTAATAATTTCATGGAAACTTTTGAGACCTTATCCCTAAAAAACATTCATCTTAAACCCAAATGTTGGTTTCACTTTGTAGATAATACCTTCATCTTTTGGCCTCGAGGCCATCCTACCTGATCTCTTTCTTTGACCATATTAACATAATTACCCCAATGTTTAATTCACTATGGAAATGATAAAGGATAATTCTCTTCCCTTCTTAGATTTTCTCATCTCCTGATTTCCTAATGGTTCCCTTACTCATCATGNCATCCTACCTGATCTCTTTCTTTGACCATATTAACATAATTACCCCAATGTTTAATTCACTATGGAAATGATAAAGGATAATTCTCTTCCCTTCTTAGATTTTCTCATCTCCTGATTTCCTAATGGTTCCCTTACTCATCATGCTTATCAAGAAAATATGCATACTAAACAATACCTCCATGCCCACTCTCACCATCATCCATCCCAAAAACCAATTGCTTTAAATACTTTGGTCACTCAATCCATTCAAACCTGAGCTCCTCAATTCCTTGAGAATGAAAAATCCCACCTAACTCGGGCCCTTAAGGACAATGGTTACTCTATCTCTTAAGTCAACAAATCCTTCCACACACCTTTCCACTCTATGTCCAAAAATCCTCCTACCTCTTCCCCAACCTTATCTCACATTTCTCTTCCTTGCATTTAGGGATATTCCAAAAATTCTAACCAAAAATAATATCAAATTTTTTTTCAAATCATTTGAAACCATTAATAAATTCTTGAAAATAGCTTACAAAAAATCTAACCTGATACTTGGCCCAAGAGTTTACCAAATTTTGTTCTCTTGTGGAAAGTCATACATAGGCCAAACCTGTCAATATTTTAAATCCCATATCAAAGATCATATAGATGACACAACCCACAATTCGATCACTAAGTCATCTATTGTGGAACACTCATTTAAATATAATCACCTATTTTTCTTTGAGAAAACCAAAATTCTGGCCCTCATGCCCCATTATTCCTCTATTCCTCTTGTATAATTTGAGAATCACTAGAAATTGAAAAATAATCAAATAATTTCAATCGAGAAGATGGATACAAACTTATCCAATTATGGAATCCCATCATACATTTCCTCGATCATTAGACCTATTGTTTTTAATTAAAATTATTTCTTTAATTTTTCCAAATATGAGTTATGGATCGAAATTTATGGCCTTTTAAAGTTTTTGGGTTTTCCCGCACCCACATGGCTCCACATCATCTATGACCTCTGAAAAGGTTATGACATTTTATACAATGTCATCTCCTAGTATCAACATGGTTGTTGACATGGATGTTGATGCAGTACCAACCACGAGACTTTATGAACCCCATACATATCATCCCTTGGCACTTTCATCATTCTCTCGATATCTGATATGTCGGGTGATATTCCATTGGGATATCAAGATATTGGTCCAATGGGAACAGGGATGTCAGCCCATTGACCTTACTTCATTCGAACTCCTTTCTTCATGGGCCCATCGAGGTATCGGGATATCGACCCCGAAGGAAAGAAAAGCTCATATCATTTTGTGAATCCAATGCCCAATCTAGGGCCTAGTTGTTGCCTTGAACATGTGTCTCTGCCATGTCCTACTAACAAGTATGACATGTGGCCCTTTCCTCACCTTCCATCGATTATGATAGGTGGAATTCACGACATTATACAGGGTCATTTCCTAAAATGAACAATTACGATGACACATGGCTTAGTCACCACTTGAAAAGTGGCATAGTACCTTCATGACATGTGGTCCAACAATGAAATGATACATGGGAAAATCCTCATATGACATGTCATTAGAGGACTCCGAAGTTCTGCACTCCTCATCCAACACTTACCCCTTATTTATTGGAAGAGATGATGTAACCTTATGTCATCACTAAACTCCTAAAATTTCAAGGTTCACACATGTGTGAAGGCTTATGCAGTGAAAACCCTTCCAAATTGGCTCCATCTGGTGCTGACCTGTCTGTTGACATGGCTCCCACATAGGGCCCATCGAAATATCAAGCCAACAAATCTATTTATTACCTATCACACCACTCTACCAAACCCTCTATGTGATGTTTTGGGGCATCAGCCCACCGGGATACAGGGGAACCAAGTTCTTCCAAAGTAAAATAGTCAAGATAGGATTTTCAGGGTCCTGATACTATGACACTCTAGCATGAAACCCTTCCCTTGCTTAATAATATATAAGCAGTGGGAATTTTTTGATCCTTTGATCCAATGAATATGCTCTATGAGTGCCTGACCTAAGGGTTTATACCTGGCAGGGAACCCCTCTTGACCCGCTAATGGGTCTCTAGGTGACAGGTAGCATCCTCTAGTTGTGATGGTTCTATGTTGGAATCTCATGTCAACTAGATGTCCCCTCTCTCCTGAGATTCTACGAGAGATAAACAATTGTGATTGCTTGAAACTTATACTTGATGATTGAAATTCAAGTTGGTGTGAAAAGTTCTAAGCCCTATAGGGCCCACGCTCTTTCTATCGATGAACCAAATTTTTACACGTGTCATTCTCTAGGTGCATAGGTTGCCACCCTGTCATGTCACACCACTATGAAATCCACCCCATTCTCTTGTACAAGGTAAAGGGTGGAACCTTGCCCCATCCTGTCGATATACTCAGGCTTCCAAATTCTCAGTTCAACTTAGTATCCTTCCAGAGTCCAATACTTTGATACACCATGCTTTGAATCCCTCTTAATCTTTACTACAATATATATGACTATGGTATCTCGATCGATAGATCCAATGACTGCCATTTAGAGGCATCAACACAAGGTTTTTAATCTCAATTTGGCTCACACTTAAACTGTGGATGAATTAACCTCCTCCATGTGGCATTCTCAGCCACATTGTCTTCCTATGTGGATTCCATGTCACACGTGACATTATTTTCTGCTCGCTCTTGCATATAATAAGGGAAGAGAATCTATGGATGGAACCCTATCCCAGTGGGGTATTGGGATACCAAACACTTATCTTCCCAGCATAACCCTTGAAATAAAACCATGATGTTCCAAGATTTTGACTGCCTTCTCTTGGAGGATCGACAGGGATGATATGATGACCATCAAATCTAACGTTTGATGATTCTTGTCCACTCAATTGAGCATTACATGGGATTATATTATGTTTTTTTCCTAGCGATCCTATAGTTCCACACTACCTTGATATACATGATTAATTTCTTGGTTTCCTCAGACCCTTGTGTATTTTGCGATGACACCAAAGCTCACAAACCTCCCTCTTCTTCAAACAGGGGATATTTATCAATTTCCTCTTGTCTTTTCCCTTTATTATCTCATGGTATCATACATATTTCATATTCAAAGATACAAGGCATGCATATTAAAATAAAACACAAAGACTTTCAAGTGAAACCTACATTAAATTCAACAACATGCTTATATAGTCATGAATATAATTATAGACTTACTCCATATTCTTTATTCATTTTACAAAATGCATAAATATGTATCTGAAAATTGGGAAATGATAAAAACTATTGAAGGGTGTGCCACTTTCCACCCAACCACAGGCACATATATTCTTGGTACCTTCACAGTTGGCCACCCCCTAGCCAGATTATGATGCCACAAGAGAGATATTTATTCTTTTTCTAAACTATCGACAAGGGTTGAATTTTACTTTCCTTCTCCCAAAGGAATTATTTCAACCCGGTTTTCAATCCACCAAGCAAGGGGCCCTACTGTGATTTCTCACTTAATCACCAAAATTTCTCTGCAACCTCATTTATCAGCTTGATTTGAAGACACTTGCATCAATCCTTGAACCTACAAAAATGTCTTTTCCACTTCTTCTCTATTTGAATCAGAAAGAGAGAAAGATCACATGTCCTTCTTACCTAGAATTGGTCTCCATACCCTAATTGTGTGCAACTGTTGTCCTCATCCTCCTTTTTCCCATGATTTTTCCCATTTTCTTTCCTTCCTCAATAATATTTCATGGTCAAATCAATAAAATTCCATATGGGTACTCTTCCCATCCTCTCATTGATTCTTGAGGAAGACTCACCAACTACCAAGTTGACTGGTAAAAACGTTATTTAGGACATAGGACAGTTCTAGGTCTGATAATTTGAAATCCAATAGAGTACTTCGTAGCAGAGGTGATATCAACTAGTGGCGGTTCCCCTTAACATTCCCTCTAATGAAATAATATCTCTATAGGAAACACCTTCAACAGTTATTCAACAATTTTCATTTTTATATTATCGGTAGAAATAAGCTTACATGAGATTCTTTAGACATGGTTTGTAATCTTTCAAAATTCGCACATAATACGCCTGCCCATAGTTTTTGCAATAATATAAATTATATTTACAAGATGGAAGAAAATAGGGGTATTACAATCCCCTCCCCCTTAAAGGAACATCAACATAGGAGAGGAGGGTGGTATAAACCTATATTGTGGGAAATTCATGAATCTTGACATGGGGATATGACACCGTCCATGACATTCGAGAATTCTTCATATTCTAGCTTTTCTTTTTGAGGTTGCTCGGGGTGGTTCTGGGATCCAATTCAATTTGTCTAGATTTCCAGCCATGGGAAAATAATGTAGAATGTGAGATTGTAGAGTAGGTATCTTCTACCACCTTCTTATAGTTCCTTAAACTCTTTCTCATGCATTTAATCTATACTTTTATGAAATATGGGCAAGAGTGCACCATTGATACCACTTTGAGATCAAACGCTAATGGAATAACCAAACAACCAACCTAAAAAATCACCAAACAATAGGGGATTGAATTTTGTTTTGTTTTCCTCCAAGATTATATTTGATATGGTGGAATCGATAATAGATTTTGTGCCTCTAGCCTGGGAGAGAGAAGCATATGTTATCCATGTAGTCTAGAGTGTTATGAGCTAGTGTAATTTTATGAGCGAAAAGAAGAGGAAAATTGTGAAGGGCTACATCGGGCCTCTCTTGCCAAACACTGAGAATTACATTATTGAATCTGACAGGATACCTAGGTAGGGCGAGTTATTTCTATATTCACAAATGAAAGTAGGAGAATCGAATGAAACCAAAGAGAAACTCAATCTTCCAATAGCATAGTGACTTGAGTGGTAATCATTGTTCCAAAGATATTTTTGATCGTGTCCCATATTTTCTTTGCACCTTTGTTGTTCTCGGTATAATGAACTTTATCTTTCTTGACATTTAGAGTGATAATACCAATATAGTTTTTCTTGTTTAAACATGTGAGAACATAATTGTTGTCGTTGATAGAAGGAAGGTGTTTGATGCAAACGTGCCACCTAGGCCACGTCTGCTCCCACAGGACCTTTTTCTTCTTGGCCCGAAGAACTCTAAGGTTCTTCTATTTCCCTATCGGGAAATCTTCTCCCACAGTTCTCTCATGCGATCCCCCTTCCTTGATTTATCGGGGAATCGGAACTTGTGACTTCACAAGTTCAAAGGTTGAACACTGGGTTCTCGGATCCCTGAGACCCGATGGTCAGTCAACTCGCTGACTTTTCCCTGAGGGATTTCGCTACTCACGACCTCGCTACTCGTGATACCAAACTTTTGGTTCTCCAACCTCCGATATCCAAGGCACCGAAACTTCGATGCGCATGTGTGACTTGATCCATCTACACTTGTCACTTCTATCGGGACTTTTGCGCTATCGCGATCTCACCACTCGCGACTTCACTACTCACGAGGTTGAATAACTTCCATGATGACTC
Source organism: Picea sitchensis (assembly GCA_010110895.2). Lineage (NCBI taxonomy): Eukaryota > Viridiplantae > Streptophyta > Pinopsida > Pinales > Pinaceae > Picea > Picea sitchensis. Next base: position 13,463 of record SNQJ01S0008686.1, on the reverse strand, counting down.
TCGATGTCCGAGATGCTGAAACTCGCGATCTCGCTCCCTCGCGACTTCGCTTCTCACGAGGTCGAATAACTTCTACTTCGACTCCCGATGTCCGAGATGCCAAGACTCGCGACCTCGCTCCCTCGCGACTTTGCGATTTCTGTGGCCAAGTTCTCGAGCCTTTTCTTGTGAGGCTCCGATGCACGATCCCACGTGCGGATCCAAAGGTCCTCCTGCGATCTGGATCCAACGGCTATTCACCTTCTTGCTTCTCGCGTCCTCGTGGCTTTGAATACCCAATACTTGGGCTCTCACCCTGTGAGCTTCCGAGTTCGCGAGATCCTTAGGTCTCCGCCACCTGTCCTTCTCAGATGGACGGTTCCTAGTCTCCTCGCCACTTCGCTGCTTCGTGTCCTCGCGCCTCGCGACTTTTAAAACCAATTTCTCAACCCTTCCACTTACAAGTTCCCGAGATGCGAGGTGCCACCTGACCACTTGCCAACTCCTATGGATCCACACTATCCTCAGAGTAATCAAGATATTACTTATCGTAATATCGCGACTCTCCTTACCAAACTTAGGACACTTTCCTCACGAGGTCCCGATAGGCGATCTCATGAACAATCCAACGGCCCTGACCGACTTAGATCAACGGTGTTGCCCCTCATGAGCTTTGAATCCTCTCCATGATAGCACTATAACTACCATGCACCTCTGGGAGATCCAACATCTCTTGAAACTTCGTGAAATATCTTCCAAAGATTTCGTCTATTTGTTCTCCCCTTGAGGATTCTGCGAAATAAAGAAGTGTCTCTCCACGAGACTCGTTTGCTCGCTCGCCAACCTGCGATGCTTTCCTCCGACCTCCAATGGAAACTTCCCTACACTTACCCTTCAAGGAGTTCAGAGGTCTATCCCTCCTGATCTTTTCCACTCTGATTCTTTATGAGGGACTTGCACGCACTCCTCACGGAAATCATCCAACAACTCTCCAGTGTTGAATCCCTTCGACTCTGTGCAACTCCTGCAGCAGCAGTCTTTGATTTCCTTTTCTCAGATTCACAACTAAGACTTATGCTTCAGCCTGCGCACTCCTTTCACGACTTCAACGACCCAAATCCACTTCTGGGTGAATGGGAACAAAATTTAAACTACCTAAGCCTTCATCAACGCAGTCCTTGTGGATGACTTCGACTGCACACCTTGCAGGAATCTCCTGACTCAGATAGAGAAACAATTGAATCTCATTCTTTCTCCCCTTCAGACTTCAGTTTGAAACATGAAATCACATGCACAGCATATACAAAGAAAATGCATAACAAGAAAGCAAACATTCCTGAGCATAACATCAATACACAGAGAAAACAACACAAACCATGAACTTGAATCAAAGCTTCATTCTATTAATTCAAATGCCTGTACATGGGTGTTCTTCATACACTATTCTCTGCTTGCTCTTCTCTTCTCCTGAATGCTTCCTCTATTCTTCACTACTATTACAATGGTACAATGAGGGTGTCTATATCCGTTTTCCCTCTCGAACTCTAAACTATCAAATCTAGACTTAAAATACTATCTACCAACATTAACTTAATTAAATGCCTCCTATCTACCAAAGGACAAGAGCTTAAAGGCTCAAGGTCCAATAAAATATACAATGCGCCTTCATAAATGGCTTCATTAAAAGACTTGCGCTACAATCCCAAAGTATTTTCAAAAGTTTGGGTTTGTTTATCCAGCTGATCTCCGCTTGATGTGCTGGCTCGCTTGATGAGTTGGCGATGCTCCTGCATCATACTCCTCGGCTTGAAAACTTTCATGGGCTCCTGTCCATGAGCTTCCGCACGGTCTGTCCATACTTTTCAATCTCTTCTTCACTTTCCCAGCTGGCATCTTCCACTGGGTGGTTCTTCCATTTGTTCAGATACTCGAAGTATTACTTTCGCCTGGTCTTTTTGCTCACTTTCTTGTCGAGTATACGCTCCATCTGTGGCTTCTCTGCAATCAGCATCTGCTTCTGCCACTGGATTCCTGGTTTTTCATCACTTCCAACTCCTGCTTCCTCATCCTTATATGGATATAAGTCTGAGACATTGAATGTCGGAGATATTTCGATCTCATCCGGCAACTCAATCTCATAAGCGTTTTCCCCCAATTTCTTTAGGACTCTGCATGGCCCAATTTTCTTCATTTTCAGCGTATTGTATGTTCCCCTTGGGAACCTTTCTTTCCTCAAATGTGCCAAAACTAGATCACCAACTTCGAACTGAAGTTGTCTCTTCCGCTGATCGGCTCTGCGCTTATATTCTTGGTTTGATTCCAGCAATCGCTCCTTCACCCTATTGTGAAGTTCTTTCATTGCCTCTGCGAATTCTTCAGTGCTTGTGCTCTTAGTTATTATCTTCTCTGAGTCCCTTAGTTCAGAAACTCCTCTTGGCTGCCTGCCATATACAATCTCAAATGGACTTTTGCCTATTCTCCTGTTCACTGAGTCGTTGTATGCAAACTTTTCCTGTGGCAACACATTGTCCCAACTGTTGTGGTGCTTTGTTACCAAGCTTCTTAATAAGTCTCCCAGACTTCTATTTACCACCTCTGTTTTCCCATCCATCTAAGGATGATAGGCAGAACTAAACATCAAGTTAGTTTCAATCTTCTTCCAGAGTGTCCTCCAGAAATGTCCAATGAATTTTGTATCCCTGTCTGATACTATGCTTCTGGGTAACCCGTGAAGTCGAATGACCTCCTTGAAGAACAAATTTGCGATATGAGTCGCATCGTTGGTCTTCTGACATGGGATAAAATGTGCCATTTTGGAAAACCTGTCAACCACCACAAAGATCGAATCATGTCCTCTTTGCATCGTAGGCAATCCCAACATGAAGTCCATGCTGATTTCATCCCACGGCCTCTCGGGTATGGGTAGTGGTTGATAGAATCCCGCATTCTGCTTCATGCCCTTTGAATGCTGGAAAATTCTACATCTGTCGACAAACTTATTGACTTTCGACCGCATCCCTGGCCAAAAGTATGCTTCGCTTAGCTTTGCAAATGTCTTTTCGTGGCCAAAATGCCCTGCCAAGCCTCCACTGTGTTTTTCTTTTAATAGATTCTCCCTCATGGAGCAATTCGGAATGCACAGCTGATTTCCTCTGAACAACAATCCATTTTGGATCATGTAATCTATCCATGGGCTTCTGTCTCCGAGAACTGGATTCTCAGCTGCTTCATATGCCTTTGCAAAATCTGCATCACCTGCATACATGTCCTTAAGATTTTCAAAACCCAATGTTTTGATTCGGAACTCCTGCAGCAACAAACACTTCCTGCTCAAAGCGTCAACCACTTTGTTAGCAGTACCTGAAATGTGTTTAATTACAAATGTAAAATTATGCATATACTCTACCCATTTAGCATGTTTCTGATTCAACTTCTCTTGTTGAGTCACAAACTATAATGCATGATTATCACTATACAAAACAAATTCTTTTGGGATCAAGTAATGCCTCCATTTCTTCAACGCCTGTATGATAGCATAAAACTCTTTGTCATATGTGGAGTACTTTACTTTTGCCTCATCCAGCTTCTCGCTGAAATACACAATTGGTTTGTCCTCCTGGCTCAAGACCACTCCTATGGCAAAGCCACTTGCATCACATTTTACTTGGAACACCTTCGTAAAATCTGGCAACACCAAAACCGATTGTTCTGTGATCTTCTGCTTCAACAGATTGAAGCTCTTCTCTGCCTCTTCAGTCCAATGAAAACATTTATGTCTTTTCTTGACAATACCCATCATTGTTGCGCTAATTCCACTGAAATTCCTGATGAACTTTCGGTAGAAACTAGCCAGTCCATGAAAACTTCTCACCTCGAAAATATTTCTCGGTGATGGAAAATTTTTAGTTACTTCCACTTTACTTGGATCCATCTTTAATTCATTCGCCGATATGACAAATCCCAAGTAAATGAGTTCTTTCTTCATAAATGAAGATTTGCTCATGTTGATCAACAACTTCTCCTGCTGTAGCTTCTTCATTACTGCAGCTAAATGCTTCAGATGTTCTTCTTTCGTTTTGCTGAAAATCAATATGTCATTCAGATAAACAATGACAAACTTACCAATGAATTCCTTCAGCACTTCATTCATTAGCCTCATGAAGGTACTCGGTGCATTCGTCAAGCCAAACGGCATGACTAGCCACTCATACAACCCTTCGTTGGTTTTGAAGTTTGTCTTCCACTCATCGCCTTCCCTCATGTGAATCTAATGGTATCCACTTTTCAAATCAATCTTTGAAAAAAAATTGGCTCCACTTAAACAGTCCATCAAGTCATCCATCCATGGCAATGGAAACCTGTACCTGATGATTATCTTGTTAATGGCTCTGGAATCAGTGCACATTCTCCAGCCTCCATCTTTCTTTGGACTTAGTACCGTTGGAACGACACACAGACTTAAACTTTCCCTGATCAGTCCTTTATCTAACAGTTCCTACACCTGCCTTTTAACCTCTTCATTCTCCTGCGGCATCAACCTGTATGCAGCTTTGTTTGGAAAACTGGCTCCTGGTATGAGGTCTATATGATGACTCACACTCCTCATCGGTGGCAACGAATGAGGTAATTCGTCTACCACAATATCAGTGAACTCTTCTAGTAGTTCTTGAATTTCTTCCGGAAAATCATCCATTCTTGTGTTGGTCAAAATGATTTTTGGTTTCCTGACCACAAAGAATTGTGGATATTCCTTATTCTTTACTTCTGCCAGAAGTTCCTTCCCACTCATGAGAAGTACAGTATTTCTCGGTTCTGGTTTTACTTCTTTATCTTTAATTGGAAGTAGCATATGTGTTCTTCCATTCTTCTCCAAAGTATACGTATTCATCTTCCCATCATGAACTACGTTCCTGTCATATTTCCATGGTCTGCCCAGCAATAAATGACATACATCCATAGGAATAACATCACAGAGTATTTTATCATTGTATCCTCCTATATTGATGTCAACTAAGCATTGTTTGGTGACACTTACCTGATGTCCCTTCTGTAGCCATGAAACTTTGTATGGACTTGGGTGATCAGTCGTCTCCAACTCCAGATTTTCTACCATCTCGGTTGAAACGAGATTATCTGTGCTACCACTATCCACGATAACCTTGCATTTCATGTCTTTGGTCTTGCATGTGGTTCTGAAAAGTCTGTTTCTTTGAACTGTGTCCTCCACCTCCTTCTCGGGTGTTAAGAGAACTTTACGCATCATCAATGACCTTCCATCTTCTGCGTCTTCTGCTTCAGCATCTCGCATCTGTGCCTCGGCGATGTGAGCTTCTCCTCCATCCTTCTTTCTATTTGGACAATCAACTGCCTTGCGTCCATTCTTTCCACATGTGAAGCATGTGATGACTCCACCTCTGCCTCTTCCTCTACCTCTGGTACGAGGAAATGTGTTATTATCGGCATATCCTCCACCCTGTTTTGTATGTTGCCTTCGTTGTTCGGCGTGCTGGCCTAGCTGTAAACTTCCACCTCTTTCTGTTCTAGTCTGAGGCTTCTTCCAGTCATCCTTGGATTTATGGAACCTATCTTGGGAAAATGACTTACCTTTTGGCTGGCTCCTACCTCGACCTCACTGTCCTAGCTTACGACTCAGCTTCTCTTCAGCTTTCAATCCCATTTGATACGCATCCTCCACCGTTCTGATGGTTTTCATACTCATCTCGTCCTGGATATCGTATCTCAAGCCATTCATATACCTGGCAACTTTTTCATCATCGCTCTCTCGATGACCTGCTCTGATATTTAGCTTGTAGAATTCCTCAGTATACTCCTTCACTGTCATCAACTTCTGTCTCAGGTTCTGCATTCTCCTGAACAGTGTGATTTAATAATCCCTTGGGATGAACTTTGCCTTCATCTTCGCAATCATTCGATCCCATCTTTTAATCTTTTGCGTACCTTTGCAGCGTCTGTCAGCTTGTAGCTCATCCCACCATAATTTTGCGTGTCCCTTCAACTTTGTGACAGCATGTCTGACCTTCTTATCTTCTTCAATGTATTCATAATCGAAGTAAGTGTCAAGAGCTCTAATCCTATCTAGAAGCTCCTCTGCATCCAGACTCCCTTCATAAGTTGGAATGTCCATCTTGGTTTTTGAACTCATCCGGGCGATAGCCTTAATTAATCTCTCATTGGATGCATCTTCGGCTGCAACTTCTCCTTGTTGTTCGGCTTCAACTTTTCCTTCGGAGTCACTCAGATCTCCAGCACTAGCTGTGCGTCTCTGCACTGCTTCCATATCTTCTAATCTCGCTCGGAGATCACGTATCTGCCTTTCCATTTCTAGATTCTGTGCTTGTCTCCCTCTTCCTCTCTGGTTCCCCCTATCCTCTGGATTGGGTGATTGTCTTTCTCTCCTCGGCGGCATGGTGAAATTTTCTTCTTTTCCCTACTACAGATAACAGAGAGATTTTAAAGCTCTCATACCACTCTGAC
>SNQJ01S0008685.1:110229-147943 GCA_010110895.2 Picea sitchensis | reverse complement strand
AGTGGGTTTAGTAGGTTAGGTTTATGGGTTAGGTTATATGATAGGTGGGTTAATAGGTTAGGTTAAGTAATTGAATAGTTCAGTGGATTGTGTAAGTTACATTTCTTATTGGGGTATGTTATGTAGTTCAATTGGGTTCATGAATTAAGAACAATGTGTGGGTTCATATTTAGTATCGTCTAGCATAGTAGGTTAGGTGGGTGAGTAGGTTGAGTGGATTAATAAGTTAATAACTAGGTTAGGTAGGTTTCTTAGAAAGGTTCTATTAGCACTTTGTAAATTCCCAGAGGTTGTCAGGGGCAGAAGAAGTTTGACAATGGTAACTTACCAAAATCACTTCGAAATTGGGATCTAGCCCTGCCAGTTTTAGAGAGGGATCTCTCTATAAGAATTAGATCTGTTTTGATTTTAGATATTAGGCTAGTTAAAATAATATGGGTTTGATTGTTTTGTTTATAAAGATTAGATGAATTATTGCTTTAAACATCCATTGGGATATGGGGTCTGTGTTAAAGATTAAGATTTGATACACATTTTATAAGAGTTCTTCACGGGGTGAGAAAGTGAGAATGTTGGATATTTTAAAGTTAAATGTGGTGGAAATATAGAACATCAGAGATATTCAATCAAGCAAAGAAGAAATTAAGAATTTATTTGATTAATATCAGAAGAATAACATACAGATCGCTAAAGACTAGAAACAGAGTGTCTGAAACAAATTATGTTCATTAACTTCTTTTAAATAATTAGAGATAGAAAACAAAATGAATTAGAAAAAAAAGAAAGATAACATCACCAACATCCAAATGCAAGAATCCTTTGAATCTGACTTTTTATTACTGGTCGATCTCTTCAAAAAGATTACAATGATAGCTTCCTGGGCGCAAGAATCAATCCTCAATAATTCTAAGTGAGAAGTATTTATACAAAAATTACATATGATCCTGCCATTAATGACTAGGATTCGGTGGAGGAAAAATCTAACTAACTAGATTACATATTACAAAATAATAGGACTATTGGTGATATGTCCAAATCCTGAATGTTGATTTCTGAGAAAGTAGTTGGTGATTCATCCACTCGAATTTGATTGTCTTCCTCATGCTGACTCAGATATCCACATCATCTTTACTCGATCAAGGCACAAAGGTATTCCCATCTCTTTTGACTGGGGATGGAGACCTTTAGTAATCTTCTGTAAGTTTCATCCATCTCTATTTACTTATAAAAGGTTTGATTGGTGATGAAAATGTACTTTATCTCATGTTGGATGCTCATGTACAACTGTAGAGTTTCAAAGAAATCCTTACCAGTTATGCTTCCTTGTATTCCTCCAAACTTAGAGCCATCTTTTTCCACTACTAAGATCTTTTGTTTGTAGTCTGGCAGAGTAATCAATTTGTCATTGATCACTAGAAAACCTGGAAGACCTTTCTTGTGCAATGAGTCAACCTTGCTGAAAAACCCTTGCACTCCAATATCCATTGACTGAGATTTCTCTTCAAGTTGTAGCATTAATCCCTTCTTGATCAAAACCTTTTTATCTCAAGAATTGTTTCTGTTCTATCCTCTATTTCCAGTGGTTCCAACTCTTATTTAGTCTTGGAATTCAAGAACCCGATGATCTTTGTGGGCTCGGTAGGATTTTTTCCCAATTCTCTCGTTATCTTGTCAATGGCTTATCTGGCTCTTTGCACAAGCTCTTTCTACTCAAACACAATCTCTATCAGGGGCCATATCTTTGTCATTGATTGGAAAATGTCCATCCAAATGTGGTCCTTGGCCTCTGATAGTGTCTTGGCCATCACTGTCTCCTTATGTAGCTTTTTCAGTGCTTGCTTGAGCCTCTGTGATTTGTGAATATCTATGTTGTAACTAGACTGAAACATGGATTTCGACTTCCGAAGGTTATTAATCTCACCCTGCAGTATTTTAATTTCTTTTCCTTGAAGATACATGTCCTCCATTGATTTTGCCAACTTTTCCGATGCATCTAGAGCTGTCACTAGATGATCAGAATCTGGACCAAGGGTCAAAATTTTGCTCAAAAATCAAAGTTCTCAGAATTGCCTCAAAACGAATGGGTGAGTATCCCTTGTCGTCACGAACCCAACTGATAATCCCCATGAATGATTGCATCTTTTCTAGATATTTAGGAATAAACCATTCCATAATTGCTTTAATCTTTTCAGGGTCTACTGCAATATCATGTTCCGATATCACATGTCCTAAATATTGTATCTTTCATTGATAGAAATTGTATTTATCAAACATAAAATATAATTTATTCTCTCCTAGAGTGTGTAGTACCATGGGGAATAGATCATATGTTTCTTCCCTCCTTGAATCACTTTTGAAACAATGGATCTTTTCATGTATGGATGCTAAAGGTCATTTTGTGAGATTGAAGATGGGATGGAACCCAAAAAAAGTGAAGATTCAAAATCTATGGGGACTCGAGTGTGTGATAGGAGAATGTGTACATTATTCATAATTGGGGATGAAATTTATAGTGATCAATATATATGCCCACTATAATGAGCGTGACCAATTTTGGGGAGACTTCCTATCAAAATCCATATTCAATTTGGAGGCCTTGATTTTGGGTCGAGATTTAAATTTATCCTAGAGTTTTGTGGAAGTTTTGGGGCCTAGAGTGAGATTATATCCCTTATCAAGTTTATTATAAAATCTAATGGGGGTTAGAGGGATAATGGATGTTTCCCCATTCAGGCTATTGACTACTTGGAGAAATAAGTGTTAAGGGGAGGAAAGAGTAGAAAGGATATTAGGCCCTTTTTTGGTCTCGAAGAATCTTCCAGAGGGACATCTACAATTTAGGAAATGGACTAGTTCATGAGGTGAATCATATCATTACTACATTTTCATGGAGGTGGAAAATTCGATGAGGAAAAAAAATATTCCTTATAAATTTAATTTGGAATGGATAAAGGAGGAGAGTTACACTAAACTCGTCAAGTCAAGTCTCATTGTATCCTTTTGATGCAAGTACATGGGAACCTACAATTGTTCAATTTGTGGAAAACCTCAAGAGAGTAAAGAAATCAACAGTGGAATCGTCTTCCCAAAAAATAAAAAGCGACAAACATGCTCTGTTGGATACCGAGTCTTCCCTAAGTTCCGTAAATGAGTCATAAAATGGAGGTTAATCTACTCTAGATTCAAGTGAATCATTGATACAACAAGACAAAAAAAGAAAGAGAAAAGATTTTTGGAGGAAAATGAAGCATCTTGGAGACTAAAGAGTCGGGCTACCTTGTTGGAGAAGGGTGATGAAAATACCAAATTTTTTCAATCTTTTATAAAGGGAATGAAATTATCAATGCTATATGTAGTTAAAAATACAAGTAGAGGAGGGAGGTGACCTCCTTCAAAGGTTTGGAAAATCTAGAAAAACAATACTTTCAAACCCTTTTCTAGGCTAATAGTAGGGATTCTCTTGATGAAATAGTTAGAGTGTCAAGCTATTTCCCCCTATTTTTCGAAGAAGAGAAAATAAGAAATCTAATGGAAGAATTCACAAAATATGAACTTAAGGAGGTTCTCTTACGGCTTTCAGTTGATAAAATTCCGGACGGATGGTTGATTAGTTTAATTTTTCTTTGGGTTTTATGATCCTGTGGTGATATTATATTACATGTAGTGGATGAATCATAGAGGGAGGGAATTATTCATGCTCCTTTAAACTCAAAATTTATTTCACTTATCCCAAAAATGGACACCGCTCAATCTTTTGAGGAGTTTCGACTAATCTCACTTTGTAACTATATGTAGAAAATAATGGAAAATATAATTAGGAGAAGGTTGAAGCCCATTCTATTCTCATCCATTTCTAGAGAACAATTTAGCTTCTGGGAAGGAAAGAAAATACATGATTTTATTGTGGTTGCTTAGCAAGGAATGAACACCATTAAGAATTTTTTATTGAAAAGCCTCATGATGAAGATTGATCTATCGAAGGATTATGATAGAGTGAGTTGGATTTATATCTACATGCTCCTCAATCATGTTGCTTTTGAGGTTCATTTTATCAATTGGATTATGAGTTTCATTACATCTAAATCCTTTGTGGTTCTCATAATTGGACCAGCATACAAGGCATAAATAGGCGTAAGAAATGTTTTTACGTTCTCCATGTTACTCTTTCTCCTAATGGTTCAAAGATAAAGCAATCTCTAGCATATGTAAAGGTTGACTGATTTTTTCGGGTTGTTCAAATATCACAAACCATTTATCTATCACATCTACTTTTTGTAAATGATATGTTGGTTTTTTGTGATGGAAAGATGGGTGATCCAGAGGCCTTATCCAATTTAATGAATATTTTCCCCAAGGTGATGGGTATGAAAATAAATGAAGTAAAGAAAACATATTCATTCATGATGCAAACCCCCTACCTCAAAAGGGTCCACTGACCTCGTTCTCGGTCGTCCCAAATCCAGAGCCTAAATGGATCGCCAGTTCTTTGATGGAACATGAACAAATCCACAAGTCCCTTCTTATCACGGTGGGCGCTTGCGGAATTTGTAGGTGGGATACCTTTCTGGAAAAAGGTTGCGGGCAGAGACGGGAAAAGAGCATACATCATGGCGGGCATGGGCAGCATGGCGGAACTGCGCGCAGATGCAGAAGTATGGTGGAATGAAAACCGTGCCGGTGCGGAACTTCGTTGGAAGGAACTTTGGTCAGAATGGCGGAGCGGTAGGGCTTTTGTGGCAGGACGTGAGGCGTAGGAACAGCCACTGCTCCTTAAATTCGGTTAATGGAATGCCCGAAATACAGTTTCGGGGTTTCGCGATATCGCGAGTCGAGACTCCCTATCTCACGACTCCTAGCCTCTCGAGCACCCGAGTCTCGACATGTCGAAAAGGGCTTAACGAGCTTTGGCTCCTCCCTTATCATCTATCCATGTGACCACCACTTTGTGACCACACACTTAACGTCAAAGTGCTACCATCTTTTAGCGATTCGGGGAATCGCAATGCAAGCGTTCCCCCTTTCCCTATCTTTCGAATCCCCGGTTGCCGAAATGTCGAAATATCCTGGACCGGAACTTCACAAGTCAAGCATCCCATCCCTTCGTCCTTCGAACTCTCGATTACCGAAATGCCGAAATGTCATGGGCCCAGACTTTACAAGTCAAGCGTCTTGTCCCTTTGTCCTTCGAACCCCCGGTTGTTGAAATGCCCAAATGTCCCAGCACCTATTCCTTCAGGTTTTCGCATTTCGTGAAATCAAAATGCAAGGGATATCTCTGCTCCTTAGAATTCTCGGTTGTCGAAATGCCGAAATACATAAATATCCCAATGCCTATTCTTTCGGGTTTTCACGTTTCGCGAAATCTGGGTGCAATGGATAAGTCTTCTCCTTGGAATTCCTGGTTGTCGAAATACTGAAATGCCAAAATTTTGAAAGCTCAAGGCACTTGATCAATGGCTCACAACGCCCTCCAAATCTATGGTCAGATATCTTCCTCGTCACTGACCTCCTTACAACTCCACTTGATCCAACGGTTTGTGGTATTTCGTGACTCTCCTCGAAATTTCTCCACCATCCATTCATATCATCGAGATCTCCTCTCCTGGATCAACATAGTGTTAAAGTTTGTGCTCCGACCTCAAATTAGACAGTTCGCGGGATTCTCCACCGCAATCCAACGCTCGACAATGTTCTTCCTCCTGAGATTTTACTCGCTTCAGACTTAGAAAATTTTCTATGTCTTCGAAGACTCGATCTTCGTTCCTTCTAGGGAATGGGTTCCTGGATCTCAATAACACTTTTCGAAGCATTACCCCTCCTGAGCTTTGTCTCGTTCAGACTTCGATTTCCCGCACACTCCTTGTGTTTTAGGGATTTCGATAACTCAGATACACGGTAATTTCTCACAGATAAATTCCTCCCGATCTCCTTACATTCCTCTCTGGTTCGATGCACACCTTGCAGAGCTTCTAATGAAGAGAAACAATTGAAACTAGAAAAACTCACAATTCCATCCACTTGTTCATGTAAACAGAAATAACAAGAAAATGAACACAGTCCATACAAAATATATTTGGATCAATTTTACATTATGTTATATTCACAAGTGCCCAATGGCTACAGAATACATTCAAAATTCTAGTAGCTCAAAACACTGAGATCTCCTGCTAACTCGTAGTTCTCTCTTACAACTATTTTCTCTATGTATTACAACTCTCTCTAACTGGGTGTACAAACTTCTACATAACTCAAAAATGTTTCTAGGGTTTCCCATGGCTACTTGCCTACTCTAAAATTCATCCTACGCTATCTTAGTTCAGTTGCATTCTAGAGACGAAGTGGAAACTCCTACTCTGTTTACAATTTCAAAACTTGCCTCAAAGGGTAAAATTCGGCACCGGTTCAAGCATGCCTCCAAAGGTGAATTCCGGCACTGAGTGGAGGCGGATTCTGAAATCGGTTGTAACCATCCATGTTGAAGTTTTGGAAGAACTCACACATGTTGAGTGGTCCTGCCTCTACGCACTTGCCAATGATGCTCCTGCATCATACTCCCCTTGACAAAAATTCTTTGACTCCTGTCCATGAGCTCCTTTACTGACTTTCCCTTCTTCTTGATAGCAACTTCGTTTTCCCAACTGGCATCTTCTATTGGGTGTCCCTTCCATTTGACCAGATATTCAAAATAATTCTTCCTCCTAGTCTTCTTGCGAATCCTCTTATCAACAATTTTCTCCATCTGCGGCTTTTCTACCACATGCATTTGTTTCTCCCACTGAATATTTCCTTGATCTTCTAACACTTTTGTGTCATCTTTCCTATAAGGATACAGGTCTGAAACATTGAATATGGGTTAAATGCCCACACCATTTGGCAGCTCAATCTCATAGGCGTTTGCATCAAACTTCCTCAAGATCTTACAGGGTCCTCTCTTCTTCATCTTCAATTTGTTATATGTTCGCCTAGGGAACCTTTCCTTCCTGAGATGGGCTAAAACCTTATCTCCCACTTCAAATTGAAGTTCCCTACGACACTGATCAACTATGTGCTTATATTTTGGGTTATAACTTTGTAATTGTTCTTTGATCTGACTATGGAGTCTCTACATTTCAGCAACAAAATCCTCTGCTCCAACGCTTCTGATCTCTCCCTGTTCCAAGTCCGTTAACTTAGACACTCCCATGGGTTGCATTCCATATAGTATTTGGAATGGGATCCTTCCAGTGATTCTGTTTGGTGATTCATTGTATGCAAATTATGCTTGTGGCAGAATTTGATCCCACTAGTTATGGTGTTCAGTAACCAGGCTTCTCAATAAGTTTCCCAAACTTCTATTTACCACCTCAGTCTGCCCATCTGTCTGAGGGTGATAAGTTGAGCTGAAGGAAAAATCTGTCCCCATCTTCTTCTACAACATCCTTCAAAAGTGACCAACAAATTTTGTGTCTCTGTCTGAGACAATGCACCTGGGTAGAACGTGAAGTCTCACAACTTCTTTGAAAAACAGATTTGCAACATGTGTTGCATCACTGGTCTTCTGGCATGGGATGAAATGTGACATCTTTGAAAACCTATCCACCACCACAAATATGGAATCGAATCCCCTTTGTGTTCTTGGCAATCCCAACATGAAATCCATGCTTATTTCATCCCAACGCCTCTCTGGTATTGGCAATGGTTGATACAATCCAGTGTTTTTTCTTTTCCCCTTTGCATGTTGGTAGATCCTACATTTGTTCACAAACTTTATCACCTTTTTTCTCATACCTGGCCAATAGTATGAACTTATCAACTGTGCAAACGTTTTATCGTGTGCGAAATGTCCAACCAATCCTCCACTATGCTTCTCCTTCAGAAGATTGTCCCTCATTGAGCATCTTGGTATGCATAATTGATTTCCTCTGAGCAACAATCATTCCTAAACCACATACTTTGTCCATTGACTTCTATCTCTCAGTACAGGTCTTGTACATGTTTCATAGGCCTCCTTGAAATCTGTGTCATCACAATACATATCCTTAAGGTGTTCAAACCCCAAGGTCTCCACCTGGAATTCTTGTAGAATTAAACATCTCATGCTTAACGCATCATCAACTTTGTTAGTATTCCCAACAATATGTTTTATGACAAAAGTAAATTTTTTCATAAATTCAACCCATTTTGCATGCCTCTGATTCAGTTTTTCTTGTCAGGTTATGAATTGTAAAGCTTGGTTATCACTATACAAGACAAACTCCTGGGGGACACGATAATGCCTCCATTTATTCAATTCTTGAATTATGGCATAGAAATCCTTGTCATATGTGGAGTATTTCCTCTTAGTCTCATTCAACTTATCGCTAAAATAGGCAATAGGTATGTTATCCTGACTCAAAACTGCTCATATTGCAACTCCACTTGCGTCACATCTTACCTAAAATGTCTTCCCAAAATTCGACAAGATCAGAATTGGTCGTTCTGTTATCTTCTCCTTCAGTATATGGAAGCTCCTTTTATCCTCCTTTGTCCATTTAAAATATGTGTGCCGCTTCTTCACTGTATCCATCATTGGTGCACAAATTCCACAGAAGTCTCTAATGAAATTTCCTTACTTTGAACATGCTCCTTGGTGATGGCCATTCCCTGATTTCTTTCACCTTTTCTGGATCCATATTCAGTTCATTCGAAGAGATTACAAAACCCAAGTAAATGAGGTTTGTCTTCATAAAAGAGGACTTCTTCAGATTGATTAGCAGAATGTTGTAGCCTCCTCATTACTAGTGTTAGGTGTCTCAAATGCTCTTCTTTAGTCTTGCTAAATATCAGTATATCAATCAGATATACAACCACGAACTTACCAATGAAATATTTTAGAATTTCATTCATCATCCTCATAAAAGTGTTCGCGGCATTCGTGAATCCAAATGGCATAACTAGCCACTCATACAGACCTTCATTCATCTTAAACGTTGTTTTCCATTCATCACCTTCTCTCATCCTGATCTGATGATATCCACTTTTCACGTCTATCTTAGAAAATAAATTTTCTCCACTTAAGAAATCCATTAAGTCATCCGTTCTTGATAAAGGAAATTTGTACCTGATGGTGATCTTGTTGATGGCTCTCGAGTCTGTGCACATTCTCCATCCTCCATCTTTCTTTGGGCTTAACACAGTTGGTATTGTGCATGGTCTCAAACTTTCTCTCACTAAACCCTTATCCAGCAACTCTTGGACTTGGTTCCTCACATCCTCATTCTCTCGAGGTGTTAATCTGTATGCTTCTCTAATTGGCAATATTTCTCCTGGTATCAAGTTGATATGATGATTTATACTCTTGATGGGCGGCAATGAGTTTGGCAGCTCATCCACCACTATATCGGCAAAATTATCCAGCAACTCCTGAACTTATTCAGGAAAATCATCCATTACCGTACTCATAAGGATGACTCTGGTCTTCGTCACCATAGAGAACTACATCTCTTGTTCTTCCTTGACTTCTTTCAGGAGTTCCTTCCCACTCATGAGAAGTATGCTTGTGTTGGCTTCCTCTTTTACTCTATTCTCCTCCATTGGCAAAAACATATGCATCCTACCATTCTTCTCCAATGTATATGTATTCTTCCTTCCATCATGAATGGCATTTATATCAAACTGTCATGGTCTTCCCAAGAAAATGTGGCATATGTCCATGGGAATTACATCACATAGGATTTCATCTTTATATCCTCGTATTTTAATTTCAACCAGACATTGTTTAGCGATTGTTACCTGGTGTCCTTTTTTCAGCCATGACACTTTGTATGGCCTTGGATGTGCATTTGTATTCAGCTCCAATTTCTCCACCATATCTATGGATATTAGGTTGTCAGTACTCCCACTGTCAATGATCACCTTGCATACTTTATCCTTAGTCTTGCAAGCTATCCTGAATAGAATGTTTCTCTGCACTGGTTTTTCAATTTCTGCCTCTGGTTTTAAGAGAACTTTTCTCAACATCAGGGATGCTCCATCCTCTACTCCTTCTGCTTCAACATATCTTTGTCGTGCTTCTGAAATGTGACATTATCATCCTTCCTTCTTCTTCTCGGGACATTCCCAAGACATGTGCCCTATCTTTCCATAGTTATAGCACCTTACTCCTCCTCTTCTTCTTCCTCTAGAAAAATTTCTTCCACCATTTTGTATTCCTTGTGAACTTCCTCCTCGTTATGAGTGATTGTGTGGTTTCTCAGCCTCATCCTTAGACTAATGTGCTCTGTCACAGTTAAATCCCTTGGTTTTTCTTGGGACCGAGGTTTTACCTCTTCCTCGCTGGTTCTATTTTCTAGTCAGCTTCTCCTCTGCCTTCAACACAAACTAATAAGCATCTTCCAAAGTCCTGTCTGACATCATGTTGAGCTCATCTTAGATCTCATATCTTAAGACATTTATATATATGGCAACTTTCTCTTCGTCTCTTTCCAGTTTTCCAGTTTCGATGTTCAGCTAGTAGAACTCCTCGGTGTACTCCTTGACAGTCATCCCTTTATACCTCAGGTTTTATAGCTTCCTGAACAAATTGATCTCATAGTCTTTGGATATGAACATAGCCTTTAGTTTGGCTATCATCCTGTCCCAACTCTTTATCCTCTATTTTCCTTTACCTCTCCTCTCAGCCTGCAGTTCGTCCCACCACAGTGTTGCATGCCCTTTTAGCTGAGTGACTTCCTGCTTCACCTTCTTCTCCTCATCAAAATATTCATAGTTGAAGTGTTTTTCCATGGACCTTATCTAGTCCAACAGTTCTTCAGCATCTAGATTTCCCTCATACATGGGGACCTCTATATTAGATCTGCCTCCCAATCTGGAAACTACTCTAAACAACTGTTCTTCTGCAGCATCCTCTCCTGCAGCTTCTTCAACCTTAACCTCTTCACTTTCTGCATCACTAACATCCCCAACATCAGGTTCTCTTCTCTTTGTTGCTTCCATTATTTCCAATCGGGCGCAAAGCTCTCGCATCTCCCTCTCTACATCACGGCTAGCTAAAGGTGGCTCTTGTCTTCTTGGTGACATTATGTCAAATATCTGTCACACACAGAGTACAACTCTGAGTTCTTTGTATCCTTATTTTCCTCCTTCTCCTGAAGTCTACAGATGAAAAACTTAGGCTCTGATACCACCTGATGTAGACCCCTTACCTCAACAGGGTCCAGTGACCTCCCTTTCTCTGGATCGTCCCAAATCCTGAGTTGAAATGTCTCTTCAGGCTCCTGTTGGAACCCCTTGAACAAATCCATAGGTCCCTTCTTATCTGGTGACCTCGGGCTATGACCCACTCCTTTCGCGTTTCGGGGTTTTGTCATATCGCGAGTTGGGACTCCCTGTCTCACTACTCTTGGCCTCTCGAACACCCGGGTCCCGAAATTACGAGAAGGGATTAACAAGATTTGGCTCCTCCCTTAGCCTCCATCCATGTGACCACCACAGTGTGATCACACAGTTAACATCTAAGCGCTACTGGCTTTTCACAATTCAGGGAATCACGATGCAAGCGTTCCTCCTTTCCCTATCTTTCGAATCCTTGGTTGTCGAAATGTCGAAATATCCTCGACCGAAACTTCACAAGTCAAGCGTCCCATCCCTTCGTCCTTTGAACCCCTGGTTGATAAAATGTCGAAATGTCGTGGGCCAGGAATTCACAAGTCAAGCATCCCGTCCCTTCATCCTTCGAACCCCCAGTTGTCGAAATGCCGAAATGTCCCAGCACCTATTCCTTAGGGTTTTTACGTTTCACGAAATCAAAATGCAAGGGATATCTTTTCTCCTTGGAATTCCAAGTTACCAGAATGTCAAAATACTGAAATATCCTAATGCCTATACTTTTGGGTTTTCATGTTTTGTGAAATTTGGGTGCAAGGGATATCTCTGCTCCTTGGAATTCCCAGTTGCAAAAATGTCGAAATGATGAAATGTCGAAAGCTTGAGGTGCTTGATCAACGACTCACAATTCCCTCCATATCTACGGTTATATCTCTTCCTTGTCACTGACCTCCTTTCAACTCCACTTGATCCAACGGTTTGCGGTATTTTGCGACTCTCCTCGAGAGTTCTCCACCATCCATTCAGATCTTCGAGATCTCCTCTCTTGGGTTTACACAGTGTTAAAGTATGTGCTCCAACCTCAAATCGAACGGTCTGTGGGATTCTCCACCATGATCCAATACTCAACAATGTTCTTCCTCCTAAGCTTTTACTCGCTTCAGACTTAGACAATTTTCTAACTCTTCAAAGACTCGGTCTTTGTTCCTTCCAGGGAATGGGTTCCTGGATCTCGATAACACTTTCCGAAGTGTTACCCCTCCTGAGATTTGTCTGGTTCAGACTTCGATTTCCCACGCACTCCTTGCATTTGAGGGATTTCGATAACTTAGATCCACGGTAATTTCTCGCAGAGAAATTCGTCCTGGTCTCCTTACATTCCTCTCTGGCTCAATGCACACCTTGCAGAGCTTCCAATGAAGAGAAACAATTGAAACTGGAAAAACTCACAGTTCCATCCACTTGTTCATGTAAACAGAAATAACAGGAAAATGCACACAGTCCACACACCATATATTTGGATCAATTTTCCATTATGTTATATTCRCAAGTGCCCAACGGCTACATAATACATTCAAAATTACAGTAACTCAAAACACTCAGATCTTTTGCTAACTCGCAGTTCTCTCTTACAACTAATTTCTCTTTGTATTACAGCTCTCTCTAACTGGGTGTACAAACTTCTACATAACTCAAAAATGTTTCTAGGGTTTCCCCTGGCTACTTACCTACTCTAAAATTCATGCTACGCTATCTTAGTTTAGTCGCATTCCAGAGCCGAAGTGGAAACTCCTGCTTTGTTTACAATTTCAAAACTTGCCTCAAAGGGTAAAATTCGGCACTGGTTCAAGCATGCTTCCAAAGGTGAATTCTGGCGTTGAGTGGAGGCGGATTCTGAAATCGGTTGTAACTGCCCATATTGAAGTTCTGGAAGAACTCTCACGTGTTGAGTGGTCCTGCCTCTACACGCTTGCCAACGATGCTCCTGCATCAATTCAATATGATGGAGGAAGGTGAGATAAGTTTCTACAAATTTCTCTTTGCCTTTGAAATAAAATAGCTAGACTTGGGTATGAAATATTTGGTACTTCATATAAAGCCAAATTGTTATCGAAAAGTTAGTTGGCATTGGTTATTAGAAAAATTGAAAAAGAGGTTATCGGTATGGTTCTTCTGATGGATTTCACATCCATGTCAGTTAGTGCTTGTCAAATCAATATTGGAAGAAATACTAGTGTATTGGATGTCTTTAGCCTAGATCTTGAAAGAGGTATTGGAAAAGGTTCGACGATTCTGCTTTAAATTTATGTGGGCATGTTCTCATGAAAAAATTGTATTTCCCTATGTAAAATGGGAGGTTTTGGCAGTCCTCAATGGATTTGGAGGTTGTGGCTTCAAAATTATTTTTATCTTTTCAAAGGCACTTGCATAAAACAGAGTATGGAGACTTATTTCCACCTCTAACCTTTGGACCAATGGTGTTACTCAAAAATACATTCATCCAACATATTTTATGGATTGGATTAGATCACCCTTGAAGCGGTTTTCAGTATGTTCCATAATTTGGAAGGCCTTCATTAAATCCTTTGAAGTGGTTGGTGAAGGTCTTGCATGTCGAGTAGGAAATGGTCAGAAGGTACACCTCAGTGCAGACCCATGGCCTAGGAGTGGTAGATCTCATTTATTAAATCTTATACTGATTCAATATCTTAAGGGACAAGGATTCTTTCACTTAAATAAGGTTTTTTACCTGACTCATACCATCATTTGGGGACAAGAGTGGATTGGCCAGACTCACTTTGGATTGATTGGGTAGGAGACTACTCAATGGATAGATTATGCTCGCATCTTGAAATCATCTCATATCTAAATTATTGATAATGAAGATAATTTGAGATGGCAACATGCTCCTTTGGGAATCTAGACACCAAATCTTGGCTATATCCAACCAAATGTGTCCCAACATTTAAGAGAGCCCCTTTGGTGGTGGAAAGGGATTTATAAGGTTTTGTCCCTGCTCAAAGAAATAATTTTTATGTGGTTTTTAATTTCCAATAAACTTCCCACATGGGATAAAATGAAGAACAAAAAAATAGAAGGGTCTTGGTGGTTCTCCTTATCTAAGACCAGTTGCGAGACAACTATTCATCTCTTTTTAAACTACCCTTTTGTCTCTAAGATTTGGAAGGAGGCTTTGTCAACTTTGAACCAAGTGTGTAAGTAACATAGCCTTTCTATGGAATAAGCATGGCAGTCATGGGTTTCCAATCCCACCTATCAAAACATAAAATCTTTCTCTAGGGAAGCTGACAGGTATTAATTTCTCTAGAACAATCAAAATGCTCCATATATTATTTTTCGATGATGTTATTATTATGTCAAAGGCTACTTTGCAGGAATGGTGGGATATAGACAAACTATTAAAATCCTTTTTCTTAGCCTAAGTATTATTGATAAATGTTTCATAGTCCACTTTCCATCAAGAAGGTTATTGGAGTTGGATTTATCTCCCTTCAAGTCTTTGTTTCCTTTTAACTTTTATGATCTAGAAACACGATTTAAATATCTAGGATTTTACTTAAAGACTGGTCCTCGACGTGCGGAGGATTGGATTTGGTTGATTCAAAAATTGGAGAAAAGATAGATAACTGGTGTTACAGGTGGTTATCCTTGGGTGGCAGGCTTACCTTACTAAAGGTTGTTTTAGAGAGTCATCTAGTTTATTGGTTATCTTTAGCATTTATTCCTTGCTCTACTGTGAATACATTGCGAAAATTAATGACAAATTTTCTATGGAATGGGAACCGCAACTCAAAGAGCTACCATCTAGGAAAATGGGATGTGATTTATTTACCAAAGTGCCATGGGGGATGGGGTCCTTGAAATATCATGGATTTTAAAGTTGATTTGGCTACGAACTCTCTTTGGAGGGTATTAACAAGTTCAAGTATCTGGCATTGTGTTATAAAAGATAAGTACATCCCACACTCAACCATAAAACATTGGTTCAGGTCTCCTATATTTCAACAACAATCAAATTCAAGGATCTGGGGTGGGCTCTTAAAATCAATACATTTAATCAATAATTGGTTGAGTTGGAACCCAGGATTGGGTCAACTCATAGCAATCGGGAAAGATAGAATTCTTGGAATGGGGGAGAAATCATTTCTCTCTGCAAACTTGATTTTGTCTCTTCACGAAAGAAATATATATTCACTAGCACATGCTTTGAGGTCTAGGCATAGTTCACATGTCTTTGTTCCATGGCTTAATAGTAAAGAAATTTTCCTTTCTGGTGAACTAGCCACAGGATGGGAACTTTTTAGGAAGGATTTAATCAACTCGTGAGATTATCTTCAGGATCATGAGGATACCTTATTATGGACCAATGGTGATATGTTCGGTGTAACATCCCAGGCCACCAATAGGTCGGGTAATGCCACCTACACATACTTAACTTAGCCTTTAAAGTTCTGATACCATATTGAAACATCCCCGGCCACCAACAGGTCGGGCAATGCCACTACTCCTGTAGCTCTACTACTCTATTCTGATCTATGATAGCTCCAACCTTAAACTATTGATCTATACAACACAGAGATACTTGCGGAAAAACATACACATCCATATAAACATAGAATAACTATTCTACATATATATAACATAATAATGCGGAAATAACAGTAAGCCTACACCTGCAACATATACAATATATACATGCAATATTCATCAATTACAACATATCTACCATTACACATCATGTAAATGAACATAAAAGTGGTACTTATATTTTATTAGAAGACCACCAACTACATGCAAACCTTCCACTAACCTCCCATCCATGGACCACACTACTCATCACACTCAGTAGTGGGTCACCCCTGAGCTGGGACTAAGCTCCACCCAAGGCAATGGATTCTTAGACTAGGCTGAGGTTATAGGAAAACTGCACAAAGAAACCTGAAGTATTCTCTCCAAGAGCCTTCTTACGCCCACTACTCACAGACTCTCATTCCCCACATGCTTGTTCCACCCAGGAGTATACACCTTCACAAGAACATTTCATCGATACTTCACCTCCCTCTTTGGGTCTTGAAAACATGCCAGATCAAGAATTCTCAGAGCTCTGTAGCCGGTGCTGGACTCTCTCTGGGAGAAAACCACTTCTCAACAGACTCTCTCACCTGGGGAGATTTTCTCATAGGTTTGAGAACCTGCCTCTTCTACCACAGGCCTGACAACCCGCTTCTTCATCAAATTCCTCGACTTAGCTCTAGCTAGGTGAGGACAATAGTAATGGTTCAACACTCATTCACACAGGAATGAAAGAAGGAAGAAAACCACACTCAGTCCAGGAACTGAGTGGCCACAACAACCCACAATTACGACACCACATGGCACAAACATATATGGGATGCTCGGGCTTCATAGAAGACACGGCTTAGTTTGTTGGTTTTCTCACAGGTTCTCACTAGGTTCGTGACCATGAAACAATGAAAAGGTTGATTACAGAGGAAAAATGTGTTCAGACTCTGAATGGTTGAATCCCCAGTGAACTCACATGGAGGTTGGAAGAATGGGAAGTGGACCTAGGCGGAGGATGGGAGAATGAAAGAGTGAACCCCCAACATGGATGAATTCTTAAGATTTAACTGTATGCACCAAGGTTGACATCTGTCTTCCTGGAGCTACATGCGCTCCATTTTTCATACATTCCTTTCCTAGGAACTTGGGACAACACTTGGTCAATTGACCACCTTATCTTTTTAGGGAATAATAATAAATTATTATCCCCTCTAGAGGTAAGCCCCCTAGATTAGCCCCTAGGCCCACACACTTAGCCTCATCCCTTACCCAACCTTGTGGAAGCTTAGTCCCCCATCACTCTTTCTTCATGGTTGGTCTGCACACAATGATGTTTATATTTTATTAATGATCTGCATAATTACATATACAAAATCAGGCTCTTGGCCTTTAACACTTAGGATCTCTGGCCTAATAAACACATAAGCCTACTAAGTTATATACACTTGTCTCACCATCCTATCAACATGATTACAATTCATAATAAAACTAGGGCACTACCGGGGGGATATTACAATCCCCTCCCCTTATTTTTGCACTGTCCTCAGTGCAACTCTTTACACAACATCAACAAGATTTCCCAAATATTCAAAATGATGTGGATTCTTCCTGCACAACATCCTCATTCTCTCATGTCACATCCTCAAGACTGTACCATGTACACTAGACCTTTACAAGTCCTATGGATCGATTCTAGAGTTATTTTCTCTTCCGGTCCAATATGTGCATCGTATGCACTTGCAAGACACCTTCTTGCTCCACCTGAATCACCTTCCAATCAATTACATGATTAGCATTAGGTATATATATTTCTTAAGAAATGAAATATGAAACACATTATGTATAGTCATGGATGCAGGTAATGAAAGCATATATGCAATGTATATATATGTATATATAGACAATTTTTATAACACTATAACCTATATACAACATACACAACATACAATAATTAGATAATTGTACTTATCTTTTGATTTGAGAAGACCTTCCACCCCTGAGCAGGGATATGACTCCATCGGGGCAATCGATTCCCAAGATACCCACAATCCACAATCCATATCCACATGGTCTAGGCCAAGGTACCAAACCTCAAAAACACTCCAACCATTCAAACCTCAGCAGTACTCCAACCAAGGGTCTCTCATTCCCCACATGCCTGTCCAAAACCAGGAGTGTACACCTTCATTGTCACATAGTTCATCGGCTACTACACCTCCCTTTCCTTGGGCTTCAACAACAGGTTGTCTCAGGAAGTCTCAAAGCACCATGGATCTCATAGTTCCAACTACCCTCAGAGATTTCCAATCAGCATATTCTCGAGCTACTCTTTGTAATCAACTTCATCTCATCTGCATCACCCACATGCAGTTATCTGGAGAAAACATAAAATAATTCATTTAGGAACTCCAACTTAGTTAAAAAAGGAATTCAACTTTTCCCCCAAAACAGGAAATGCCATTTCATAATTCATCTTGGTTGTTGTCATATTATGAAGACAACCATCATTTTGGTTTTCCACAGGCACCAAACTGCATACCATTTTTCCTGTAATGCTTCCTCTTGCATACAACCAACAAATTGTAAGTATTTTATGTACATCCTAATTCAACATGTACAATACCTTATGAAATGATCTTAGAATTTCCTGCACCTATAAATTCAATCACAATTACCAAACAATTTAACCAAATAGAATGACTCATCATTTTATGCATATGCATGCTCATAATTAATAACAATAAGTTTATTATTTCAATTTTTTGAATATCAAATTTGTTGTAGTCTCTATTCCTGTGACTACCTAGCTTGCAACTTTCCTATTGCAATGTTTATCAGTTACTGAAATGTTCTGACTTCATGAGTTAGCAACATTTGATCCATTAGTATAATTATTTCCATGCAATAATATATATGCATGTACTTTCAAAACATATTCAACCATTGCATTTAGTATACAATTCTATCACTTACTATGCATGAGTGCAATTCTTAATGCATACTTATTTGGTGCACTTTGCATTGAATTACATAATTCTCTTTATCTCAGTCATGTATCTCACCATCCATGAGTTGAAATTTTGGCCAATGTGTTGACACATTCTCCGCACACTTCCTATTGTCTTCCCAAWTAATTGGATGCCTTCCTTTTCAACCCGAACACTACACCAAGATTATAATTATGTGGCATTCATTAGTGCTAGAAAAAAGGTTGCAGCCCAAGTTTTATTTAAAAGTAGGAAGCTTTCATGMTTTTTTTATCAAACTTATAACCAACACTTCATCCCTCTGTTTCTTCATTCCTTATGCAACAAAATCACCAACAACACTTGAAAACATGCGAGCATTCTTTCCTCTGGCTCACCCAACCAGCCATAACATACTTGTTGCCACAAAAATTGCATCAAATTATTTCTCCCTATAAAAGTTTTTCTTGTTGATCCCAGAAGTATTCAATTCTTCTTGGATTCCTAAATCTTCTTGTGCTCCCACTGTGATCACTGTGAATGATTATTCTTTTCCTGATCACTTTTGACGCAGTGCCCCCACCTCAACAAGGTTTGCTGACCTCTCGGTCAATGGATATTCAACTCTCAGAGATGGGGCAACTCTTCAGGTCCCTACTAGAACCTCCATGAAACAAATTTGCAAGCCTTGCATGAAACCTCACCCGCGAGAACTACCAGCAGCAGCAAGCTTCCTCTACATGACCACCGACTATGACCACATACCTATCCAAAAGGCATTTCAGGATTTCGTGTACCAGGTGTTTCGATATGAGTCACCCTCGACTCTCTATATCCCTGAAATCCAAAATAAGAGTATAGCGCATGCTAGATATTCTCTTAACTTCCACGAGTGTGACCTGTAGCTATGACTTGGGGCCTAGATTTTGAGCGTTACGGGACTTTACCCTTCGCGAAATTTAAGGATTGGCTCTCCTACTTTCTCTTGAGGTCCAAACTCACGAACTCCATTCGTCTTAGATGAACGTTCCAGAACTTTCCGGGTTCAATGGTCCAAATCAATTCCTCGCGAATCGGAAATTCACGTTTCGGGGTTTCGAAAAATAGTTCCCCTCTTTTCTTCCAATCTTTAGTTTTTCAAAATCCACATGAGTCAGATCCAATGACTCACAACTCTTCGTAATCCAATGGTGTGGATCCTTTCTCGTGAATCGGAACTTCGCGGTTCGTAAAATCAGAAAACAGTTCTCTTCCCCTTTCCAAATTTTGACTTCAAGAAATTCAAGTGCGTCAGATCAATGGCTCACAATTGTCATGATTCAATGGTCTAGATCTCTCCTCACGAATTGGATGTTCGCATTTTTATATTTTAGAGTGCAACTTCCTCCTTTCTCCCAACTCCTGATTTCCGATTTCTCGATGAAAGGAATCAATGGTTCGATCTTCCTTGAGATCGATGGTTCTCTACCTCTCCTGAGTTTTCGAGTGCCGAATGACTCTTAGTGTTATCCCCCTCGCAGTTTCTTTTGATCTAATGATGCACGACTATTGATGCTTCTCCCTCCAAGGATTCCTACCGTCCATTCAGGTTCTCAATGAATTCTTGCCAAATATCTTGGCGTCAATTCTTCTGGACTTGACTTCCTCCCTAACTTGAAGGGTTTTGAATATTTCAAGGGCTTCGACAGTGTTTTTCCTACCGAGGTTATGTTAATGAAATTTTAACTTCACCTCGACGCACACTTGTATTCTGCGTGCGAACTTGCACTGTTTCTCCCTGAGCTTTTAACTTGCTCAGTATCAAAGGGATGGGACCCTTTTGCGTCTTCCAAAATACTTTATGGGTCCCTCCTGGCACACTATACGCTCATCTTCTTGATCCCTTTGGAAAACAAGTTTCCTCTATACACACTCCTTGCACTTGATATGCACACCTTGCATATCTTACAGAAGAGAACACTTGAAACTTATTCAATTTCTTCGCAAACTCATTCACTCACCAAGAACATCATACATTCACAAAACACATAATAACAATAAACTATGAAACAATATCAACACTGTACAATTGGATCAATTTTCTCTATTCTATTCATTTAAGAAAAAACAAAAAAAAAACATGATTACAACTCCTATCTTTCACAAACACATTACAATGAAAATTCGTCTAAAGACCAAAAAGTCTCTCTCTCACCTTATTTCTTCTACATGAAGATATCTCTATCACTTTTTATGTTTTAATGTAAGCATTACATCTGGATTCCTCTTTCTGAGACCTTCCCAATCATAACTTCCTTGCTCAATTCTGAGCCTTGAGCAGAAAGCTATGATCCTTTAAAACTTGTGCTTCTTTTCCACTGCACTTATTGTGTAACAATCTCTTTTGTCTGAGCTAATGTCTCTTATATCTTTGTTGGACCCTATCAAAAAGTTCCAGGTCTTCAGTATTCTTTTGATGCGGGTTCGAAACAGACGAAACCCACCTACTTCCTTCCTAACCCTTTTCAATTCTTTAACACATTTTTCAGGGACTGTCCGTTGTTCTCTCATCCCCCGACCCATGCGACCATGGGCCGTGATCAAGCGCTATATCAATATGTTCTTACCTGGGACTTTGGATTCGGAAGTATTCAAAGCACAACACACCAATCTCTCGAAGTTCCAGATTACCGAACTTGCGAAGTAGGGCAGATCAACCATCCACGTCTACTTAGAATCTGATGACTAACACTTACTATGGAGCCTCACATGTCTGAGTTGTGGAACTTCAGGTATTTGGTACTTCGAAGCTTTGAAGGATCTCACATCCACACATATAAACTGTTAATCTCCAAACATTCCCATGTCACCTTTGTTGACATCATTGCGTCACATCACTTAACGTTTTCCAATTGTGGGGGCATGCAACAGTGGTTTGGAGTAACCTACCTTTAATCCTGCATTTCTTCTGACATTGACATGTAACCCTTCGGTGAAACCATGATTTGGATTGCGAGACTGCCTTGGATAATTAACTCTCATGCAACTTGGGTCCCCGCAATGCCTCTTGGTCATTGATCTTGGTGTATCGTGATCAACGCCACTGTGGGTCCTCCGGCCCATAACTATGTTACGCAAACTTGGGCCCCACTAACCCTTCTCACACAGGATTCCACATGGTGGAATACTAGTGACTGACTCATGGCCCAATTGGATGGGTGACACTCGTCACGTTCCTAATGCCATCTCAACCTTCCACGGTTCTAAATTCATTGGCGCGTCACACACACCCCATGTGTCCACGTCGCCTCTAGGTGACGTCATCACAACTCACCACTTCGGCTTCAGGAGTTTGTGCAACAACACATCCCATTCTCCCGACAACCGAACTCCCGAAATTACAATCTTCTCTTCTACTTGATCCAATGGTCAAGCTCTTTTCTCTATATCTATGGTGTAGATCTCCGTCGGGACTTCGTGGTTTTGGGCGTTTATGCCTCCACGCACCTCACTTCTCCCGATTGCCGAAATCCAAAGGGTTTCTAGGATAACCCTCCTGTACTTTCTCCAGATCTGATGGTCGTAGAGGACTCTCCTTTTCCCAAATAGATCCTATGGCTCCAACACTCCAAGTGTTGAGTTCTCTCTCTCTGTGGTCAAATACAATGTCGGCTATGGTTTTATTCTACCGCTAGTCCTCCTGTTCTTCGTAACACGTCCAAGTAACCCCTTGGCACTCAGAAACATTCTAAGGTTCAAAATCGGTTCCATCCAAACACCATTTACACTTGAAAACTTGGGTCCAAAGACAACTTATCCGAGCCATCTAGGCTCAGTGTTGAAACTATGGGTAAGAACTCGAATTTTGTCTACTTTGACAACAATTCTTTCTGAAACTCTTGCTTCAACTTCCACTAACATGGCCCATCTAGGCTCAGTTTTGTAACCATAGGTATGATACCATATTGTGACATCCCCGGTCACCAACAGGTCGGACAATGCCACCTACACAACCTTAACTTAGCCTTTAAATCTTTGATACCATATTGTAATATCCCCGACCAACAACAGGTCAAGAAATGACACTACTCCTACAACTCTACTACTCTATTAAGATCTATGATAGCTCCAACCTTAAACTATTGGCCTATGCCACACATAGATAGTTGCAGAAAAACATACACATCCATATAAACATAGAATGACTATTCTACATATATATAACATAATAATGCGAAGAAAATAGTAAGCCTACACTTGCAACATATACAACATATATAGGCGATACTCATCAATTACAACATATGTACCATTACAAAACATGTAAATGAACATAAAAGTGGTACTTATCCTTTATTATAAGACCACCAACTATGTCCAGACCTTCCACGAACCTCCCAACCATAGACCACACTACTCATCACATTCAACAGTGCGTCATCCCTGAGATGGGACTAAGTTCCATCCAAGGCAAAGGATTCCTAGACTAGGCTGAGGTTACAGGAAAAATGCAAAGAGAAACCGAAAGGATTCTCTCCAGGAGCCTTCTTACGCCCACTACTCACAGAATCTCATTCCCCACATACCTGTTCCACTCAGGAGTATACACCTTCACAAGCACAGTCCATCGGTGCTTCACCTCCCTCTTTGGGTCTCAACAACAGGTCGGATCAGAATTTTCAGAGCTCCATAGCTGGTGTTGGACTCTCTCTAGGAGAAAACCACTTCCCAGCAGACTATCTCACCAGGAGAGAATTGATCATAGGGTTGAAAACATGTCTCTTCTACCACGAGCCTGACAACCCACTTCTTCAAATCATTCCTCAACTCATATCCATCTAGGTGAGGACAATAGTAACAGTTCAACACTCATTCACACAGGAATGATAGAAGGCAGTAAGCCACACTCAGTCTAGGAACTGCATGGCCACAACAACCCACAGTTAGGACACTACACGACACAGACATATACAGGATGCTCAGGCTTCACAGAATACATGACTCAGTCTGTCGGTTTTCCCACGGGTTCGCATTGGGTTCGTGACCAGGAAACAATGGAGAGGTCGATTACAGAGGAAAAATTGGTTCAGWCTTTGAATGGTCGAATCCCCAGCGAAATCATGTGGAGGTTGGAAGAATGGGAAGCGAACACAGGCGAAGTATGGGAGAATGCAAGAGTGAACCCCCAATGTAGTTGACTTCTACAACTTTAATTGCATGCGCCTAGATCGACATCTGTCTTCTTGGAGCTGCATGCACTCCATTTTGCATACGTTCCTTTCCTAGGAACTTGGGACAACACTTGGTCAATTGATCGCCTKAGCCTTTTAGGGAATAATAATAAATTATTATCCCCTTTAGAGGTAAGCCCCCTAGATGAGCCGCTAGGCCCACACACTTAGCCTCCTCCCTTACCCAACCTTGTCGAAGCTTAGTCCCCCATCACTCTTTCTTCATGGTCGGTTTGTACGCAACGATGTTTATATTTTATTAATGATCTACATAATTACATATACAAAATTAAGCTCCTGGCCTTTAACACTTAGGCTCTCTGACCTAATAAACACATAAGCCCACCAACCTATAAACATGATTACAATTCATAATAAAACTGGGGCACTACCGGGGGATATTACATTCGGTGTGCCTAGTGTTAATTTTTTTTGTTAGGCTATCCTGTCAACAAAAAAGTTGAGAATTCTTGGTTGCTGGAGAAGAGCAATTTGGCATTGGAAAATACAATTAAAAATCAAACTTTTTATTTGGTTGGCAGTGGAAGGAAAGATACTCACCTAGGATACTCTCCAAACTAGAGGAAGTGAAGGACCTAGTATATGCTATTTATGCAAAAAATATTATGAAACCATTGACCATTTGTTCCTTCACTGTACTTTCACAAAGTCAGATTGGGAAAAGGTAAGAATATCAAAAAGTTATAAAATTACTTGGAATGGTAATACTTTGGCGGATTGCATCAAGAATTGGTTTGAAGACAAGATTGTTCTTTCAACTCGGGCTACTCAGATTTGCTGGTACATATGGATCGAGAGGAATAGAGCCATCTTCGAGGGGAGCACACCAACAATTTTGGCAGTATATTACAAAGCTTTAGCGCATTTTATTGGCATCGAGATAAAAAAGAAGAATAAATTTCCGAGAATCATTATGATCCAACATGACAACAATACCACAGTTGCATATTTTGACGGGGCAACCCAACAGGATGGCTTATGTTGCTGAGGAGGTGGAGTTTTAAAGTTTCTAGAATATACTGTCATAAGATGGACTTTTAACTATGGACAAGGAACTAATACCCAAGCAAAGGTGTTGGCTACTTGGGAAACAATTAGGTTGACTTTACATATTTCAATTAACTGATTACAAATTTTTGGTGATTTCAAAATGGTGATTGGTTGGTTGAAAAAAAAAAGGCAGTCACTATCGAGGGATGGAAAGAAAGGATAAGAAACATGGTTAAATGCTTTGAACATATCAGTTTTAATCACATTCCCAAGAACTTCCATAATGAAGCTGATATACTATCAAAACAAGCACTTGGAGAGCTAGAAGGAGGCATTATATATTATCTTTGGAACAATGACTTAGTGGGGAGGAAAAAACTTATAAACATTTATTATGTAATGTTTCTTTTTTGAACAATGTTTAGTAGTGTTTCTCAGTGGCTGCCCTTGTGTTATTATAGTTATGTATTTGCCAGTTTCAGTTATTAGAGATGGTATGGGATACCTTGCTTAGTATAGTCATGTTTTTAGCCATGCTTGACAATGTAATATTTGGTGATCATGTTTTGACTTTGAAGACCATGATCCAAACACTTTTTTGTGGTAAGAAAGTTTTAAAGAATTATATTTTCTTAAGATAATTGAGATAATTTTTCTATTGGAAAAAGTATTCTTTACCGAGATTTATATCTTTAAATTTGTTATGGTAAGACTTAGTGATCGAGAAGGTACCTGGTTATGCATATTTTAAGTACAAGGCGACAGCATTTGACCGACGGATAGTCACGACAATCTATAGTTACTCTTCACTAAAGGATTAGAATTCTCATGCCTGAAATTTAATAAAGGATTAGAAGTATTTTAATAAGATAAAGTTTTAGATTAAAGTTTAAACCGATATTTATGTAAAAACATTATTATTTTTTCTACTTTTACATTTAAATTTGTTTTTAACTAAAAAATTATATTTCATAATATATAGTTTTTAAAATATTTCATACAAATTTAAAGATAAGTTAAATATTTATTAATATATATAATTAATTTAGTTTAAATGAAATATACAATTTGAATGAGTCTAATAGTTAATAATATATATTTCTTCTTAAAAAGTTAGAAGTTCAAATAAAAAAAAATAAAGGATAATCTTAAAAAATAGATTATTATTATTAAATATATTAAATAGTGTATAATAAATATTAGATATTAAATAATATACCATATTAGTAATATTAATAATAATTTAATTTTAAATTTCTTTTTACTATCAACTCAAACCACCAAATTGATGTATTTGATTCCTTATTTGCCGGACAAGAAACCCATTAATTATTAATAAGTTGCAATTGGTTAACTAATTAGTAACAATATATATATAATAAATGTGTATAGAGAAATGTAACGATGCATTTACAGTTCATTGAATAATTTTTGCAATTGACAATCACATAATTGTTATCGTTGACGTAAACAATAAACATCGTTTGAAAGGATATGCCGCGCTGATTGTCTGCGGGTTAGGAAGAAGCAGACACGATGTAAATCGCGCGGATAATCAATAGTACGTACATATTTTCAATAGTGCTTATATTTTCAATAGTACGTACATATTGGATTTTGCCAATATGAAAAACATAATTTTTTTGAAACATATGATTTCAAATCCTTTGACCTTTGCCATGCCTAAAACCATTATACAATTAGATATTGTCTTAAGCCTAAAACCATTATACAATTAGATATTGTCTTAATTGAAATCAAACTTGAAATACTCCAAAAATTATTTGAAATGCTCCAAAAATTATTTTCTATGAAATAATTTATAAATAGACATTTAAATTTATGTTTTATAGAGAATTGTTATCCAAACACTAAAATCTATAGATAATTCTCTACGTTCACATATATTATATGTGAGCCTATAGATAATTCTCTATGTTCTAAAGAGAATTCTTTATAAAGAATTGATATCTTTGATTTTGACTCTCCTGAGATCATTTTTGATGTAAATAAGAACACTAAACTTATTACTTTGAAAAAAAAAAAGAGAGAGAGAGAAAAATGTAAGATCAAAGCCATGTTCTCACTTATGTGAAATCAATAAATTTTTCAAAATTAACTCTAGATTTTGTTATACATATTGTCAATTTGGTTCAAACAATATGATTATGCATATTATCTAATCAAAAATTCAAAAATAAGAAATTTACAATGATTTTTTGAGAATGATGGAAGATGTAAAAGACACATTTTGAATCCTATAAATTTACATTTATGAATTCCTTATCATCATTATCATTTAAAACCATTTTACAAAATTTAAATATTTATAGTGTAACTTGTTTTCAATTATGTTGATATTTTTAGTGTAATTTATTCTCCATAATTGAAAAAAATTGGTCTACCCATCCTATCTCACTACCCTCATGATATCATTATTATAATGAAAATAATATCATAAAAATTTCTTCAATTATTTCAAAATGACCAGAGATCGAGAAGTTAATTCTATAGTATTTTAATCTTTTGACTGCAATATCAGCTAATGTGTATAAACATTACAAGTAATTCTTCAGCATCGAAAATTATGTTTGTTGAGTATGTTTTTATGCTTGAAAATTTTTAGTTTTATTATTAATTCATTTTCCAATTAGACTCTATAATCCTTATTTCAGCATTGAAGATTAAGTTTGTTGAGTTTGTTTTTATACTTAAACACTTTTAGTTTGGTTTTATCGTTGATTTAGTAAAATAAATAAATAAAAGAGATTGATTACTGGTCCGTCGTTTCCAAAGTCTTAGAAAGCTGGAGACCGGTATCTGTTGTGCGGACAAGGTCTTGGCGGAGTTTATTACTTATTTGGCTGAGAAGAGCGAGATTTTATAAACTCCCCTTGTTCTACAACGTAATATAATATTTGGTCTCCTCGTGTGCTGTGCTACTGCGTTAAGTCACAATCGGATTTGTTATATTTATTCCTATAAATATTTGGGCTTTAGATTTTGGTAAGTAATCTGACTATACACGTATCTTCCTATACTAACACGTCAAAGTGGATTTCATAAGAATGCATACAGGAAACACAACAATTTACGTGGTTCACCTAAACGTTGGGCTATGTCCACCAAACATAGGTATCGATTGTCTTATTATTCAAATCAAGGAGATTACAGCAGGCTCAACTCATCTCACACTTCTCATTTCTGCTTCTATAGGCTTACATAAATTTATATACATTACATAGGAAAACTGATTATTAAATGTAATCTCATCCATATTCTAACTTGGTCATATTGGTTACAACCAAAGATTACATGAATTTATATACATCACATAGGAAAACTGATTATTAAATGTAATCTCATCCATATTCTAACTTGGTCGTATTAGTTACAACCAACACTGGATTATAGGCTCTGAAATTCTATTCATGGAAGAATTCGTTGTCACCGTTTCCAACAATCTCCACCTTGACAACAATTCTCCTGCTTTTGTTCATCACCGTTTCTGCAAGCCAAGAGAAGCCAAGCACCATCGTAGCTTCTCTAACAGTGCTAGTTTTGTGAACATGTCTGTGCAGTTCTCTTTTAATGCACTTTCTCAAGATCGAGTCCACCTTCATCAATGACCTGTCTTACAAAATGGTACTTGATAGGTATATGTTTTGTTTTACTGTGGTAGGTTGGATTCTTAGCCAAGTGAATAGCACTCTGACTGTCACAAAGTAACTTTACTTTGTCCTGCATCCTTCCAAACTCACCAAACAAACCATTCAACCAAACTGCCTCTTTGCAAGCATGTGAAACAACTACGTATTTTGCTTCTATAGTGGACAAAGCAACAATGTTATATAGCTTTGACATCCACCTAATAGCTCTACCTGCAAGAGTAAAGACATACCCTGAAGTCGACCTTCTCTTGTCCAAATCACCTTCAAAATCAGAATCACTATATCCACAGACTGATTCCTAACCACTGTTATAGGTGATACAATAATCACTTGTGCCCCTTAGTTACCAAAGCACCCACTTCACTGCTACCTAATGCTCTTTACCTGGATTTTCCATAAACCTGCTAACAACCCCAACTGCATGTGAAATGTTTGGCCTTGTACTAACCATTGCATACATTAGACTTCCTATTGCATTAGCATATGGTATTCGAGACATATATTCCTTTTCTTCTTTTGTACTAGGACATAAACTTGAAGAAATCTTAAAATGGGAAGCCAAAGGGACTGAAACTGGTTTCACATCATTCATACCAAACCTCAAAATTATCTTCTCAACATACTTCTATTGTGACAACCAAAGCTTACCATTCCTCCTATTTCTGAATATCTCCATGCCCAAAATATTCCTTGTTGCTCCTAGATCTTTCATATCGAACGTCCTAGCCATCTGAGCCTTTAACCTGTTGGTCTCATTTATTCTTTTTCTTGCTAAAAGCATATCATCAACATACAATACTAAGATAATGAATATGTCATTATTCAATTTCTTAAAATAGACACAATGATCATACTCACTCCTTATATAATTCTGGCTCACCATGAAAGAGTCAAATTTTTTGTACCATTGTCTGGGCGACTGCCTCAGACCATACAATGATTTCTGGTTGTTCCATGTAAATTTCTTCATCCAAATCTCCATGTAAGAAAGCAGTCTTTACATCTAGTCGTTCCAACTCCAAATCAAACAATGCAACTAATGCTAACACAATTTGAATTCAAACAGTCTTTACAACTAGTGAAAAAACTCATGAAAGTCAATACATTCTTTCTGAGAATATCCTTTCACAACCAGCCTTGCCTTGTACCTTTCCACCTTATCATCAACACCTTTCTTGAACTTGTAGACCCACTTGCAACCTACAGTTTTCATGTTTCTTGGAAGTTCTACTAGGTGCCATGTAGCACTCCTCTCTAATGATTTCATTTCATCCTTCATCACTTCTTTCCATTTATCGGTGTTTGAACCCTTCACAGCTTCCTGATAGAATGAAGGTTCATCGTCATTAGTACTTAAAGAAACTGACGAAACAAAATCATCATACCTTCTTGGAGGAACTATGACCCGTGTAGACCTCCTTAGGGAAGTTTGTGGCGCATCCACAATCTGTTGACTTCCATCATCAACTATGCCTTCCTCTGTTGCAGGAGACTCTTCATGAACATCTTCTGAAACTTGTTCATGTTCACCTTCATTGGTTTCAAACTGAATTTGTTGATACTTTGGTGCTTCTTCATGTTTCATTTGAACATCTACATTTGATTTGATGAGAGATGATTCATCAAATATTACATCTCTATTAATGGTGATCTTATGGGCAGTAGGATCCCACAACCTGTACCCCTTAATACCATCACCATATCCAACAAAGATCAACGTTTTTTTATTTTGTATCTAATTTACAACACTAATATTTCAGAATTAGAGAATAGGCATCACAGCCAAAAATTTTAAGATTAGAATGATTATAAGGTTGACCTGTCCATACCTTCTCAGGAATTTTGCATTCTATTGTTGTTGATGGTGACTGATTCACTAGATAACAAGTTGTAGTTACTGCTTCTGCCCATAGTTCCTGCTGCAAATTGGCATTACTCAACATACTCCTTGCTCTCTCTAGAAGAGTCATGTTCATGTGTTCAACAACTCCATTTTGATGAAGAATATAGGCAGTGGTTTTATGGCTATCGATCCCAAATTCCTTGCAATAATTCTCAAACTCCATTGACGTAAATTGACCACCATTATCAGTTCTTAAACATTTAATGGATCTACCAGTTCTCTTTTCCACTAAAGCTCTAAACTACTTGAAAATTGTAAATACATCATCCTTACTCTTTAACATATAGATCCACACCTTCCTAGAGAAATCATCTATAAAAGTTACAAAATATGATGATCCTCCATATGAATAGTAGGGGATGGTCCCCAAACATCAGAATGGATATAGTCAAGAATTCCCTTACTAGTATGTCTTCTGGTTTTAAATTTCTTCCTATTATGTTTTCCATAAATACAGTGCTTGCAGAAATCTAACTTTAAAGACTTTAGACTAGGAAGTAACTTGCGATCAGTTAATACCTTTAATCCTTGTTTGCTCATATGACCCAACTGTTGATGCCATAGTCGAACATAATCATTGTCGTTCTCAGATACCACTGTCGTATGATCTGATTCAGTCCTCCCTTCTAACAGAAATAGGTTACCAACCTTCTTTGCTTTCATAACCAGTAGAATTACTTTGTAGACCTTCATAGCTCCACCTTGAACAATAGTCTTGTAACATCCTATGTCGAAGACACCCAAAGAGATTAGGTTCTTCCTAAGCTCAGGTACATGTCTTACATCAGTTAGTATTTTAATAGTTCAATCAAACATCTTAATTTGAATGCTACCAATTCCCACAACTTTAGATGAAATATCATTTCCCATGTAAACTACTCCATCATCTATAGACTGGTAAGTAATAAATGAGTGTCTTTGAAGACACATGTGGTTTGAAACACCAGAATATAATAACCACTGTTGATCATGACATGAACCAATACTAATTGATAAAACATCATCAACCATACCTGAACCTATTTCAGTTGCGTTTGCTTCCTTCATCTCTTTTGGAGGGTATTCTTTGGAGGATTGTTGTCGCTTCCAACAATCCTTCTTCAGGTGTCCATATTTTCCACAAAACAAGCACTTAAGCTTGCTCTTTCTTCCCTTCAACTTTGACCGATAGAAATCCCTCTGACCGTTTCCTCTTTCTTTAGGTCTACCTCTGATCACCATTGCCTCATATGTAGAGGTTTCTAGATTGGATTTCTTCCTCGTTTCCTCAGACAGTAAAGCTCCAACAGTATCATCAAACTCAATAGTTTCTGTTGAACTGAAACTAATAGAAGCAATAAAGTGATCCCATGATGTAGGGAAAGAACACAATAATGTAATTGCCTTATCTTCAGATTCGAATTTCACTCCCATGCTAGTCAACTGAACTAAGAGAGTATTAAATGTATTCAAATGATCAGCTATATTCGTACCTTCCTTCATGTGCAAACTGTACAATTGTCTTTTCTGGAAGAATCTGTTCATCAAGGATTTCGTCATGTACATGCTTTCGAGCTTCGTCCACAAACCTGTTGCTTTCTTCTCCGAGACAATATTGAACAGAACATCGTCGGCCAAACATAGGCGTATGGAACTCAATGCTCTCGCATCCATCTCATCCCAGTCTTCGTCTGTTATGGATGTGGGTTGTTTTGATTTTCCCAAAAGTTCCTTCACCATGCCTTGTTGCACGAGTAGATCGTGCATCTTAACATTCCAGATCTCAAAATTGTTCTTAGCATTGAACTTCAATTTCAAACTTAGTGCTCTGCATATTTTTCATTAGAGAAAACATAAAAAAACACCACTGCTTGTAATAATCAAGGCTCTTTAAAAAACATATGTGGAGGAATAGTAGAATGTTTAATAAAAGATTTAATAAAAAATATTTTTACCAACCTCACCTTTAATTTACTTTATACCTTAAATTTTTTCACTCCATAAAAAACCTTAAAAAACATATGCACCCACGTGACTTTAAAATTTTTAATTAAAAAACACTCCTCCACCTTTACATATTATATTTAATTATAAACTTTCACCTCACTACAAAGTCCTTGAACTTACAAAAAAAAAATATGCGAATGACATCCTTTTAAAAAGTATTGTGTGCTTAAACTTTAATTAAAACAAACTTGTTGGTCATCCACGCGAATCTTGCAAGTAGTGGGGGGGAGTTGTTTTGTTAATACTCCACTCTCCTTCTCTAACATAGCCAACGTTGATGCTTTCGCCGAAGAGAAATTATAAGTATACTAATGAACAACTCTCCCTTCATGAAGAACCCCCAATGATGATGCAAAAAACAATGCTCCCTTCAAGTAACCCTCCAACACAACGATTTCAACGCAACCTCTTCCAGCGAGTGGCCTCTTCCAGTCTGCAGCTTCCTCAACTATGATACCATTTGTTGTAATTTGGAAATGCAAAAACACAAATTAACATAAGACAATCAATAAGAATGCAGACAAGAAACATAACAATTTACGTGGTTCACCCAAATGTTAGGCTACGTCCACCAATCATAGGTATCCATTGTCTTATTATTCAGATCAAGGAGATTACAATAGGCTCAACTCATCTCACACTCCTCATTTATGCCTCTATGGGCTTACATAAATTTATATACATTACATAGGAAAACTAATTTTCAAATATAATTGCACGCTTACATAAATTTATATACATTACATAGGAAAATTGATTACTCAATGTAATCTCATCCATATTCTAACTTGGTCGTATTGGTTACAACCAACACTGGACTATAAGATCTGAAATCCTATTCATGGAAGAATTCGTTGTCACCATTTCCAACATTAACTTTTCATAATGGACACTAGAAATCTATTCCATTATGTGATGATCCTATGACCAAGACTTGTGCACAAGCATTTT
Organism: Picea sitchensis; assembly: GCA_010110895.2. Taxonomy (NCBI): domain Eukaryota; kingdom Viridiplantae; phylum Streptophyta; class Pinopsida; order Pinales; family Pinaceae; genus Picea; species Picea sitchensis. The sequence continues at coordinate 114,597 of SNQJ01S0008685.1, read as the reverse complement.
CTATCATCTTAAACAGGGTTTTTGTTGGAAGATTAATCATTCCACCGCCCAAAAGATGACTTATCTCAGCCGGTCAAATTTCGAAAAGTTTATTCTGCCTGAACTACCTTATGCATTTAATGATCGAATATTTATCACTGCTACACTGTTTCATTTTCTACCAATTGAGTTTCAAAGGGGAAATGAACCATTAATGATCGGGAAAAGCCAAATTCGAGGCAAGTTAACTAACCAATTGCATATATATATATATATGTAATTTAGATTTGCGATAGAGAGACAAAATTGATAATGAAATTTTTGCAGAATGTTAATGGGGCATTTTATGTTGTTTTCATTTTTTTTCTGAGTTTGTAAACTCATGTTAATGTTCATGTTTATTACAGAGTAATTTATTTTTCTATAGCATGCATACTATGTTTACTATTTGAAAACTTGATTTAAATCCTTATGTTGTGCAATACTTTAATGTAGCATGCTATTTAGATTTAGTACAAAAGTACTGAGTTGATTCACTGTTGCAGGGAATGATTCAATGAAGTTATTTTTCTACTGTAATATGAGTTTTTAGTTTGTTGTTATAATTCCCCTGTTTTAGCTATAACTTTGTTTTGTTGTAATAGCCATTTACTCTCTGTTGAAACACCTACAAAACCACTTGTTGAAAAAGTTTGTGTAGAAGAAAGTATCGATCTTTTTGTATGATGCAGGAGTAATTCACTTAAGTTTTGTTGTAATAGATCTTTGTTGTTTGCTGAAAAAATTGTTGAAACACGTGCTTAAATAGTTGCTAAAACACTTGGTTGTAGCTTACAGGTGTTGTTACATAGTGTTGAAACTCGTGTAGTAATTGTTCATTGTTTTTCTGAAGCACTCCCTTGCATCCTTCATTGTGGTATTAGAGATAGTAATATTTCTTGTTCTTCACTATAACTAGACACAATGATTTGGAATCTAATTTAAAATGGATACAAACAATAATTTGGCTCAGCCACAAATTCTTGTTTTGAATGAAAGGAATTATGATTCTTGGTTTATCATAATGAGAACAATTATGCGTTCTCAATATCTTTGGGAGTTTGTTACTATTGGTTATCCAAATCCTGTTGACCAAGAAACATAAATGGATCTAATAAATGTTGAGTAGATTTTATTGAAGGAGAACAGAAAGAAAGACAAGAAATCCCTTAGCCTTATTCAACAAGGCCTAACTGAAACCATATTTTCAAAGGTGTCAAGTGAAGTGTCTTAAAATCAAGCTTGGGACATTCTTGAAACTAGCTATTAAGGTGTATCCAAGGTGAATACTCTCAAGGTTCAAAATTTGAGAAGAGAATTTGAAAATCTAAAGATGAAGGAAAATGAGTCCACTGATAGTTTCATGACTCAAGTCATGAATGTTGTGAATCATCTAAGGAAGTATGGTGAATACCTATGAAACAAGAGAGTAATTAAGAAATTTCTAAGATCTTTTCCAAAGAAGTTTAAATCCATAGTTGTACCCATAGAATAATTTAAATATATTAGTCTAATGCATATTGATGAATTATCTAGTTGTTTGGTTGCTCATGAATCCATGATGTCTAGATATGATAATCCATTAGAGAATGTCTTCAAATCCCACTTGCATGTTACTAGAGGTATAGGAAGAGGAAGGTATAGTAGCAGAGGAAGAGGAGGTTGATTTTTTTGTCAAAGAGACATAAAAAATGATTCAGAATATGAGGAGAAAACTCAAGAGAATCCTCCTAGTTTAAGGGGGATTAGCAACAGATCCTGGTAGAAAGGAAATTAGATGTATGATAAATATAAGTTACAATGTTACTGTTGTAATAAATTTGGACATTATTCTAACAAATGTTGGAAGAAGCAAGAATATGTTGGAAATCAGTCTGCACACATGACATAAGAGTTAGAGAATGACCATAAACTTGTGTTTTTGACTTGTAATGTCACCCAGGAAAGTTCAAATGATGTTTGGTTTTTGGACAGCGGATGTAGAAATCAAATGATTGGAAATAAATACTTGTTTTCCAGTTTAGATACCAATATTCAGTCTAAGGTAAATTTGGGTAATGACAGTTAGGTAAAAGTTAATGGTAAAGGTGTGATTCCTGTTTATACTAAAAATGATGAAAGATGAAAAATAGATGATGTTTATTATGTACCTAGTATGAAATGCAATCTAATAAGTGTTGGACAATTGATAGAGAAAAAATATAGTTTTATTCAAGAACAAGGTGTGTATAATTTATGATAAGTATCCAAGTAAGTAGTTGATTTCCAGAGTAGTGATGACAAAGAATAAAATGTTTCCACTTTTTATGAGAAATGATGTGAATGACTATTTAACTGCTTATAAAGCTAAAGGTTTATATGAATCCTATTTATGGCATTTGAGATCTAGCCATTTACATTTTGGAGGTCTAGATTTTCTGCAAAAGAAGCAAATGGTAGAGGGGTTGCCCAATATTCAACAACTAGCAAGCTCATGTGAGAGTTGCATACTTGCGAAGCATTACATGGATAAATTTATTTTTGGAGTTTCGTATAGGGCTAAAACTCCATTGGAACTTATTCACACAGACTTATGTCGACCGATGCAAACATCTTCATTGACTGGTAATGTCTATTTTATGACTTCTATTGATGATTTTGGTCAAAAAACTTGGGGGTATTTGTTGATGCACAATTCTAAAGATTTTGATATATTTAAGAGGTTTAAATTTATGGTTGAAAAGGAGAGTGAGAAATATATTAAACTATTGAGATCAGAAAGAGGAGGTGATATATTTAAGAGGTTATACTCCAGAGAAGAATGGAGTAGCTGAAAGAAAGAATCGAAACATTATGCATATGACTCGAAGTATGTTGAAGGAGAAGCATCTTCTGAATGAATATTGGGGAAATGCATTTATTTTCTCAATATATATTCTAATCACGAGTCCAACTAAGAGTGTGAAGAACCAAGTTCCCTAGGAAGCTTGGAGTGGTAAGAATAGCAATGTATCTCATTTGAGGATTTTCGGGTGTGTAGCTTATGCAGATGTACCTGAAGAGATGAGGAGAAAATTGGATCAGAGAAGTGATAAATGTGTGTTTGTTGGATATCATGAGGAATCTAAGACATATCGACTCTATAATCCCGTCACCAAGAAGTATGTTATCAGCAAAGATGTTGAGTTCAAGGAAGAAGAGGCTTGGGATGGTAGCATTGATAAAGTTGTTTAAGGGGGAGTTGAAGTATCCCATGGAGATGATGATGGAGATGGGAAGGATGTACAGGGTGGAAAGTTGAGTCCATAGTCACATACACATACAACAAGAACTTGTGTAAGGAAATCACAAGGATTTATCCCATCACAACTAAGAATGCCTAGAACATATGAGTGTGGTGAGCCATTAGGTCATGGTGGTCTACGAACATGATCAGAGGTAAGTGATGAATCAAATCCTACTTTAGCTTCATTAAGAAACAAAATTAGAGGTTAGAATACTAGAAGTTTGAGGGAATTGTATGAGAAAAATTATGAAGTAGATCAAGTTTCAAATTTTGCATTACTTTCATATGACCCAGTAAATTTTGATGATGTTGTTAAGAAAGAAGTTTGGGTAGTAGCTATGAATGAGGAAATCGATGCCATAGAATAGAATAACACTTGGGAACTTATAGATTTAACTGAAGATAAAAATTGTATAGGTGTCAAATGAATTTACAATACCAAGTTAAATGTTGAAGGTGAACTTGATAAGCACAAGGAAATTGTAATGTAACCCAAATTTACCAAATACAAAAAAAATTGTTATGTGCATTAAAAACTCCTTGACTCTGCAATACTTGATAAAGCATAACTCTATTATCATTGCTATCATAATTACGACATATACGTCCTTGTAATAAAAAATGACTGAAACTAGATAGTTATCTTATCTAGGTGAAGTCGTGCTATTAGAATATTTAAGTGCATACAAAATTGTGAAGAATAGACTAGTGTTTAGTTTTCTCACGATATCTGTATTATAAAAAATGATGTCTGCAATTTCTTACTGTGTCCATATAGGGACTATAGTATCCATATCATAACATGGATACTACACTTATCATAATATATCTATATAAGTGGTTTTTACCAAAAGTCTCAACACATATATAGAAATCATAGCACATCCAGTTTTGAAATCATTAAGTGAAATCATAACACTTACTTGTATATATAATTCCATACATGGAGTTCTTAGCACATACCACTATGAATATATATATATATATATAATGGTATGCCTTAGCAAATGAAATAAACCCCTACTCGTTATATATATATATATATATATATATATATATATATATATATATATATATATATATAT
>SNQJ01S0008685.1:1802-70328 GCA_010110895.2 Picea sitchensis | reverse complement strand
GTTGCTCCTCCTAAGCTTCTTCGAACACTCCGACCCCTTGGGGGATTTTGTCCCTCTTCTCCCTCAGATGGAGAATAAAAAACCTTCCTGGCTCTTCTTCGCTCAAGAAACCTCTTTCTGAGCCTTCAGGGTGTTTAGTAACCCCTCAAAAATCCCTCAGTGGACTCTCCCTTCAACTCCAAAACTCAAAGAGTTCTCTTCACCTCTGTGGCTATCTACACACTTCCTCGATGCCCTCCTGGCGGAGTATCTTCTCCACAGAACACTCAAAGGTCCTGTCTTCTTCTCCTGTGCACTCCTTACACTTGCTCAATGCCTTTCTGGCAGATCTCTCAGAATCCTCAGTGATTCTTCTTCTCCTTCAAACTCTCAACAGAGTTCTTCCTCCAACACCTTGTGCTCACGCTCAATTCCCACCTGGCAGAGCTCTACAGAATTCACAACAGAATTCTGTCTGCAACTGTGTTCCTCATACACAGCCTTGCCTCCAAGGTATTCAACAACCTTGAGGTCTTCTTCTTATGATTTGTTGACTCCAGCTTCTGTGCCCCAGCACGTCTTTGTCTGAACCCACAATGTTCAGAAATGCATCCTTTGTGCATGGCTCTCAGAACCCTCAACGTTCTGTCACACCCTCCTGGTATGAAGCCTCAAAGAACTTCAACCTAAAATCACACAAACTCCTTGCAACTTCTTAACGAACATACATTCACTACATAAAAGGAACACTCACAGACACCCATATAACATAGAATGACATGCAGGAAAAACTGCTTCTGATTATATTAAAATGGCAAATGCATGAAATTACAAGGGTGTTCCTGAGCTCTCTCTATCTCCTCTCTACTCTAACTCATCTATCTCCAAATGAGATATCAAAATCTCTTTTACCTGAGGGGCTCATCGAGCACTTCCCTCCAGGTTCACCTACTCTAATAAATTACATTCAATGGTTGTCTAGTCCAGCACCTAGATCCAGATCTCAACTGATCTAGAATTAAAGCGGATCCTATCTACCGCCCGCACAAAGGCACGACTTCCATGGATCACCAGCCTAAAAACATTTAATTACATTCAATCCAAATTTAAATGAGGACTGCGCCTCTCTTCAGCTTTGAATGCATGCGCTTTGACATGGCTGACTGGTTGGTTGATGTGGAGAGATGCTCCTGCATCACAAAGGGAACAGCGGACAGTTGAAATCCCTTGAGGATATTTCACAAAGTTCTGTGGGATGTTGGATCTCACGGAGGTGCGAGGGAGGTTACCGTGTAAGTGTGAAAGAGTTTCGAAGCTCAGGAGGGGCAGAGCCATCGATCTTGAGTCATAGGGATCGTCAGATCTACACGTGACATCGCGTATCGGGGATTCGCAAGTCGAAGCTCCAAAATTGTGCAACAATAATTGCGACATCGCAATCCGCGATATCCCGACAGGATCAGAACCGTCTATTGTGTGGGACGCATGTCAGGAGATCCGAGGAAGTCGTGAATCGAAGAATCGGGGTTCCTGAGAATAGGAACCACTTGCATGTTGGAATCTCGAAACGCGATATCTTGACGGAAGGGTCGTGTGGGCCACAGCCAGAGTTAGTGGAAGACAGGTGGCATGCATATCAGGGATCGAGAAAAGGAGAGCCCCGAATCCTTTGAAATCAGGATTCGTGATCCCGTGAATTCCGAAATCTCGATTGAAGTGATGGGGTGTGGAAAGGTTAATTCACACGTGCGCATCGGAGATTCGGCGCTTCGGGTATCGGAAGTCGACAATTCAAAGTGCATGACATCGCGAGTTGCAAAATCACGATAGAGTAGAAGTCCCGATAGATACATGAAGAGGTCTATGTTGACTAAGGCATCGAGTCTCGGGGATTCGAGAGCCCAGTGATCGACCATTAGACTCACGAAGTCGCGAGTTTCGATTTCTCGACGAGTGAACAAAGGGGATTCGGATGGAAGAGAATCTGTGGGGTGTAGATTTCCCGATAGGGAAATAGAGGAACCTTGGAGTTCTTTGTGCCAAGAGGGAAAGAAGATCCTGTGAGAGAGGACGTGCTCCGAGGAGTGCGGCTGCATCACAACCCTTCAAGGATGAGGTAGTGTGTGATGTTTTCCCTCTTATTGTATGTGATATTGTTTTGGGCCAACCACATATGTGGAAACATCATGTTGTTTATGAGTCTTGACCCCGTAGAGTCATTATTACTCTGGGGGGTCATATCTACAAGATACTATAGGTAGTTCTGACTACTATTCCACAAAACAATGTTGAAAGGTAATCTATCATACTTCAAAATTCATCCTCTTCACATTCTGTTCAAAGGATGCACAAAAGGCCACTATAACCACTGTTGCGTCAAAACCTTCTATCCAGGAGAAGGAGATTACAGAAGAGAAAGAAGATATTTTTTCTTCACCTACAATGCTACCTACACAATGACCCATCAAGCACAGAGACAACAGGTTGGTGGAATAAATTCAACCCCGCCAACAATAGGTTCATGACAACCTTCCACAGACCAAGTAGCACAACTTCTACAACAAGGCACACAACTCACCAAGATTCAGATTCAGAAAATGATTTCCCCTATTCCCCGAAAAATCGTCGCAATGGAGAACATTTCTTCCTAATGGGGTATGATTAATCCAAGTGAATATTGGTGGCCACCCACATCTTCCAAATTCCAACTAGCTCATCTAAACAATTTTCAGTTCTGCATGTTTCTATGTAATGGGGACATTTCTTTCTGATTGTGGATTCTTCTCTTACGGGGCTATCTTGAATCCCTACATGGTATCCAGGTCGATATTGGTGGCCTCCCACCTATTCCAATTGGCTTATTTTGAAAGTGTTCATGCCAGTACATATTTTTGTACTTCCAGGGCCATTTTGGGGCTCTATATAATGTTTTCTTGCCTTTCCATAGTGAAACTATAGACAGAGTTATAGTTTGACAACATAATGCATATTTCTTGAAACGACCTTTCCAATGGGCTATCACACACCTAAAATGAAGATTGTATGCAAAAGTTATGACCCCATGAAGTAAATGTACTAACTTACCCCAAGAGGGCCCACATGACTTTTGGTGCTTCATATCCCAGGCTTAGATATTTGGATGTCTAGGGTTTTTGCATTCATTTTTAGATAGTATGAAAACATTACGAACCTAGGAAGTAAATGTATTAACTTACCCCAATGGGTCCCACATGACTTTTGGTGCTTCATCTCCTAGGATTAGGTTTTTTGATATCTAGGGTTTTGCAATTCATGTTTATCATAAAAATGCCTTAAAAGCCTCATTGTAATCATATTCTTGCAAATGAGTGTATCTATCACATCTCTTCTCATAGATAAAGTTGTCATCATTATATCGAGTCTTTCACATTCTATTTTTACAGTCTCTATACATTTCATTCATTTATAGAAATCATGTATTATTGTATTTCTTTGTTTCTAGAAATTTTTATGTGTATATCATTGTAATATCTCTACTTTCATTTTGTTCTAAAAATAATCTGGATCAGTTTTTGCAGCAATGAATCAACTCATGTACTTTCAGAGATATATTGGGGTTGATTTATGATAACGAGGAGGGTTGTTTATCATACACACTCTTCCTCCACTACCTATTCTTCCAGTACCTGTTCGTTTGATACCCCTTCATATAATAGCCTATCGACTAATGAGGGCAGTCATGATCCTTCTCCATGTTCTCCTACTCCTCCTTCACCTCATCCATATGAGCATACATCACCTATTATTCCACTGTCAATTTTGCATCAAAGAATATACCAACCACCCCCTTCTCCACATCTTACTTCTCCTCATAGAGTTAACCAAGCACCTCCTCCTCCACCTCCTACTTCTCCTCACATAGTTGACTAGCCACATCCTGATCTTCCACTTCCTCCTAACCATCCATCATCTTCTACTATTGACCATGCCTCCACTGTTGTTGTAGATATGATTATTACATTGGGTGGACTAGATATGTTATAGCATTTATTTGAATTGTTCATGATATATATATATATATATGTGGTTCAATTTTTGTGTTCATGTTGAAGTACTTAATTTATATCTTGATGTTGATGTGTATATTGTTAGGTCATGTTAAATATGTTTATTAAATGTTCTTGATAGATGTGTATGTTCTAACAATGTTGATTAGATGTGCATTTTTTCCCTTGATGATGATTATGTACTTAATTCATTTATATGTTGATGTTGATGTGTACATTGTTAGGTCATGTTAGATATGTTTGTTAAATGTGCTTGATAAATCTGTATATTAAATGATGCTTGTTAGATGTGTGTGATGATGATGATAGACACTTTTTGTGTTTTGTTAGATGTTATCACAATGATGATGCCTTGTTAGATTATTAGATTTGTGTGCTAGCTAAGTAATGATGTTTATATGTCCTAGGGGTATATATAATTAGATGATGTTAGTGAGTTTAAATTTGTATTTTAAATGATTTTTATGTTTGTTAGATGATTATCATCACGCTGTTTATTTTTATTAAATGATCTTTATTATAGATTATGTATTGGTGAACTTATATCAAATTATATATATGAAATACAAATATTTGATTTAAATAAAAAAATAAAATATATTTTTATAAATTACAAAGTTCAATATGGTTGAAACTAAAATTGTAAAATTACCATAAACATTTTTCTAGTGCATATATTGTTCATACATATTCATTCTAACTAAATTATTTTTCAAAAAACAAATTACATATGAATAAATGTTATTTTCCAATGTACTGTTTACTCTTTTTTAATAGACTCTTCTACACTAAAAATTGTTATTATAAAAAGTTATGATCTCCCATGATAATCAATGTATTGGCCCTAAATTTTTATTAATAGAAATCTTCATATTGTTATTTTTTTCATTATTTTGTAAGTTGATTGCTATCAAAATTTTAAATTACTTCATTAATTTTGGGTTTGGTCAACATTGGGGGCATAATTTAAATAATTTCAAAAGCAATGATAAAAGTGTGTAAACTAACAAGAACTTTAGTTAAAAACCAAATTATCACAAAAACCAAATTTAAATAACATCATATAGTACTTGGATTGTTATGAAAAACATCACACTTCATTATAATTATATATTTAGTAGTTAAACAATCCATTAATATACTAATACAATTAAAATAATAAAATTGAATAATAAATTTAATTCAATTTATTTAAAATTATTAACGATGTCTTTTATTACAAAAATATAAAATATTTTATAAAATACTAATATTTAAAATTAATGAAAAAAATAAACTTCATCTTTGTCTTGAAGACTGAAATTTCAAGTCTCACAAACTTAGAATTAAACAATATCATTGTAAGCTTAGTTATTAATTTCTAAACTAATATCGCATTAATATGTTCTTTAAAAACATATTAGAAATTTAATTTTTAAATTATAAACCACATTTTTATATAATCTTACTTTTAAATCTAGAAAATAGATGAACATAAACTCAGTTTTTGAATCATCTTGTTAACATGTCATCAAAAAGGTTGTACTATTAAACATGCATATCAACCATATTATCACTTCTAATATCAACATAGATTATTAGGATAAATAAAAAACTATGTAAGTTAAAATATTTCCATTGTTGTCAGCTATAAAATTATATGTTGTTGCATATATCTAATTAAAAAAATTAATTAAATAACTCATGCATCGTTTAAAATATTCATAACTCAAATTCTCAAGGGAGGAGATACAGTGCAAATATTAAAATTTCCCTGAGATATTTAAGGATCAAAGTCAGATCATTAACAAAAGTGCTTTATACAAGTTCTTGAGTGTGTCCAAGGGTAATAGGATTGTTAATAAATGCATAAATTCCACCTTCTATACACATCATAATTCTAATACCACTGTGACAATGAAACAATGTTTTGGAAATCTCTTGTTTAGGTCTCAATGCTTCAATAACATGTTGGTAAAGGGTCAAACTTCTTACATCTTGAGGTTTTTTTGAAAATAAAAAACAATTTCTCATATGTGTATTTTGCCAAATACTAGTAATATTAAATTCTTAAATACTTCGAACTCGACATATTTCTCCTACAAGGAAAATACTTTTTTATCATTTTAGTTAAATGTTATCAATTCCATTAATTGTTTCAAGATGTTTGAGAGTGGCTTCAACATCATAAAACTTTATATGGAAAAAGAAGAATTTCATATCCCATTAAAATTTCAACTCGTTTTACATTTTTAAGGATTTCATAATTGGAAATACTTCGTTTTAAGTGTAAAAACCTTTCAGAATATTACCAATTATATAAAATACCAACTATAAAATGTTTGGCAAATTTTTTCTAAAATCATGTTGCTCTGACTTTATCATGAAAACAAATCTTAAGATTTTATATTAAACATGCAACGACATATAAATATCTTCAAATAAAAATATAAAATTATATTTCAATCAATATTTCCATGCAATCAAAAATAATTTGAAAGACAAACACATTATGCATCGAACTGACTATTAACCAACTTAAATTGTTGAAATATTTGATATAATTAAATTTCCATTTTATTCATCACAAGATGAATAAAAACAATATAATTAACAAAATAACGATAACAAAAATATACAACAACATTATAAATGATGAAATAAAGCATGTACATATCACTCTTCATTGTCATCACCCTGATTATCTTCCTCGCTTGGCATGATAACAATGTTGTTCTAAAAAATATGTTTTAATCTAGGGTCATGTCTTAATACGAACCACCAATCCCTATTGAACACATCTAGGTAAAACAATACGTGGTTTCAATGTTTTTGGAAAACATAAGGCTCCTTAGCTTCATCCCACATATTTCTAGAGTTGATAAATATCATCCCACTATCACAATACTCCTTTACAGTATTCTGATCAAATGTGTCCCAACACTTGCACCTAAAAATAACACATTAGAAATAAGAGAAGTCCACTTGAACGACTTCTTGTATCTTTCCAACATAACCTAAATTCCCCCATATTAGGTTTTGATCACGATGGATAACATGACTATATTAGTCGAACCTGACTTCCACTTCATAGTCTTTTGTTATGTGTCTATCATCGACATCACTTATGTGAAAATGATGTCCATCTACCCACATATATGGGAACAAGTGCACTTAGAAAAAAGTGAAAAAATCATAGTGTCACATGTCTAATAACCTAGCCAATAAAAAATAAATATAGAGGTTACAATTCAAAGGCACATTATGAGGTTAAAAATGTACACAAAGAGGCTATTACCAAGTTGTTGCACCCAATCCCTATGTTTAGTGCATCCTCTTTAGCACGCAGGTGACGACCAAATGCACTATATTTTTCTCTAACTTGGTCATAAACCTCACTATTGGGGAATATCCTTGGCATATTTTATTTTAAATGATCAAGATAAGGAATGATTCTACCATTTCACCATCTAAATGGTTTCCTATCACTATCCCATTTACTCCTCTTATGTTTTTACAATGTGACCCAGGACTATGTTGCCTTCGAATTGTAAATAATGAATTTATTGATGTCATCAATTTGTGAATTCGTTGATGTATATATTCATGAAATAAAACCTAAATATAGTAAGAATGAGATCAAAATATACAATATGAAGTTCAGTGTGAATAGTTACTGTGTAGGAATTTGATAAATAATAAGTCACTTACTCTTTATCAAGCACCTTTTTCCATTCGTTTGGAGAAGATCCCATTCTTTTTTTTCTTCATCCCTTTCATCATCCCAAATAACCACACCTACTGTGTTTTTTATCTACTTGATGTACTCACTGTCATAATAGAAAGACTCATATGATATTTCCCTCGTGCCATAGAACCCTCTTGTTTTTCCCTTTGTCGAACAAATCCTTTCAATTTCTTAGTGTACCTATCTAATAAGAACATCCAATGATAGGACATGACTACGACTAATTCAACCTAATATACTAGGTCAATTAAAATATGAACCTACAAGTCAATTAAACTCGTCGGTATTTCCTTCTCAAACATACAAACAATCTCAATTATCTCTTGATGCCACTTTGGAATGATATCTATATGAATATTCTTTGATGTGATCCAACATTTAAATGAAGATAATTTAGATATGGAACAACATAGGTTCTAGGGCTATCATGGTTCACACACCCACACACGAGCAGAGGCTAATGAAACTACAAATTAAACATATACAAAATTAATTATGTTTTATCCCATGGGATATAAATTAAAACAAATAATAAAATCATGTTTTTGACATATGTAGTCTTAGAAGGTTGAAATGGTCACATGATTTCAACCCCGAAAAATGGTCTTCCATGGTGAATTTTCATCGTAGTGAAAAATAATATAAAGAAGGCACCTTCACACCCAATATAACTTCCTTTTCCAAATGTAGATCATCTTTCTTCAAAATCCATGAGACATAACCTTCTTTGAAAGACCAGGACAAAACAAACTCTCCTCTACTTTCTTGTCTTCGCCAATGTTTCTTTTTAGTTTTTGAATGAATTATATCTCTCCTAACATCCAATGTATCACTTTATTTTGATTATATGTCCCTCCATAAAGAAGATGAAACATTTTTAAATACATTCATGGGATATATTAAGTACGAAATATTAAGATGCTCCCAATATGGGAGCTCATAAAAGACATATTTCCTTTTCATCCCAATGGAAAATTTATCAACATAGTTGTTGAAGAATTATGGATCATGGAACATAGGCTCCCCATTTGAATAGAACATTTATGTAATCTCCTTCCACTTCTTTCTATCATATGCTCTAAACCATTATGATGGTGTCATTATTACATGCCTTTGGGTTCTCTTTGGTTTACCATTGAAATTGGATGTTACTCTTCTATAAAGGTGTTGTTCTGGGAGGAATACCTTAGAGCATTCGAATACCTTAGAGCATTCGTAAACTGGATATCGTAGGTGGTTGAACCAACTAGTCTTCAGAGAAGGTCCACAAAATTTACATTCATGATACCCTTTTGTTAAAATACCTGTGAAATTATTAATGTATACATAGCACATTAGCGTTGAATATCATAACAATCACAACAAATTAAATATGCCAAAAAATGTTGTTATGTATATAAACAAATAAATAAACATGTAATTTACCAGAGCAAACTCTTAATCCCGGATAATCATATATGGTGTAATCACATATGCTATACAACGTAAAACTTCTCTCTGTTGCGATGGGTATTGATATATCGTATACATGTATCCCTTCCCATAATTCCTTCAATTCATCTACCAATGCTTGTAGGTAGACATTCATATTCTTCACTTGCGTTCTACTAATGAATATAACAACATAATATGTTCATTCTTCATAGAAAACCATGGGGGGATATTGTTATTGTAACGATCCTCCTCGTTACGATGACAAACCTCCTATAACAAGTGCAATTTTTTTTTATTATTATTTTTAAAAGTATGTGCGCGCGTGTACAAAGGAAACAAACACATTCAACTCTGCGTCGCCACCCGACGATGAACAAGACGCAAACCACGAAAAACACAACAAGACGACATAAGACGCACAACAAGTAACTGCATGCATTTAACGACGATCTATTGATAATAAGTAAGATTGACTACCCATCCATCGTACCCTGCAATGGTTAGGACCTCCAAGACACATAAGCAATGTTCAAGCCCAGGTTCCCATCGATTTTAACCATTTAAGGTCTCAAGGCTGGTGACTATTCTGAGGAACACGGAGATGTCTACATCCCGCCCGACACAAGCAGACCAAGAATCTAAACGATTACCAACAAGTACAACAATAATCAAAAGAACAACCACGTCCTCTATGGAAGGCGCAAGTTGGAAGGGACTTCGACAACAACCAACTACTAATTAAGAATTGGCATAACCTACGACTCAATTTGGCATTAATTACAGATCAATCCTCGATTCGGTTCCAACATTCGACGAGTTACTAAGTCCAACCTTAAAATAATGTAAGATCAATTAATTTCAAATCCCATTTATTAAATCATAATAACTCATTGTACTTAATTTAAGGACATTACATTATATATGTTTATCAATAACCATAAAAATTACAATAACATACCATAAATTAATAACAACATTACATTTACCTCACTTACCTTGCAATAAGATAACATTCACATTACATCTTATATGTTAGTATTAACAATAAAACTACAATAACATCACCATAAAAGATAACATCATTACATTTTATAATATAAAAACTTCGCAAATAAACTAACTATTTTCACCATCATGGCCAGCCACATTGTCTTTTCACCCACTAAACCTTGATCTTGACCCAGATTCACCAAAGTTTGACTACTAGTCAACCAGAATAAACTAACACAATTATCCACTAAACCTTTCTTCCACCCACAGGAATCCACTATAGATATAGAAATGTCATCACCAACAATAGGACTATTATCAGCATTGTTTACCTCGTTTGGATCTTAGATCTTAGACCTATAGGTTGTAGGTGAATCAAGGAATTTCTTCCACATGAACTAACTCCAAGAGTGTTTAATTCATTAACCAGAGTGTGAACATTCTCCTTCTCTCCTTCTAAGTAGATTTTAATTGGTGGGTCTAAGTTGAAGTCTTTTGAAATGAAATATCTTCAATGTTTATAAAATTTGACTCATTTCCACTTGGGTTTCATTTATAGAGTCGGACTATAAAGGAACATATTCAATTAATCCTTTCGATCTGTCTATAATCAAATATTAGAAAAATGATATATTTAGTGAGCATATAAATCAAGATAATGGATTATTAGCATATAAATCAAATATTGGATTATTACTCTCCATGACCAGAAATTTACGATCGACATCATAATGTTCACAAGGTCAGCTAGTGAGGTCACAGTATCTAGATGTCCATTTCCAAACGTCATACCTGATCCCGAAAAGCATAAAATCAACAGCTGGAAAAATAATGCGGTGAGTGTATGCCAGTAATAAGTGGGAAACATACGAGCTCATGCTAGAAAATCACGAAATCAGTTGGCATCTAACAAATAGGAAATTAACTTATTCGGAAAATTTCAGAAAACCAAAAACAATCTGAAGGAGCATCTAAACATTACAATCAATGCATAGACATTTAAACAAGGGTATGACACAGATGTGTGCGTTAGAGCAGGTCGTTGTTCGTCAGGGATATATATTTCCGGTCAAAAAGGGAAATTTAGTAACTACCATTGGTTGATACTGCAGACCTTCCCTGCCTTTCTCCCTCTTATCCGGAAGGCCACAAGCACAAGCAAGTAAACATTTGGAATTCACTCCTTAGAGCACCCGACTGGCAGCGAATTCGACGCCCTTATAGCACAGAGTAAAAAGGGTAAACAACAAACAACTAGGAGGCAATCTTTAACGGGCAACTCGAGGTCATGCATCAAAAACGATGAGAAACACAACACCAATGCAGAGAAATAAAAACCAAAATCCCAGAGTTTGGGTGGTCAAAAAACATGGGTATCCTCTAGCGAATTATGACACAAAAATTGCAGAGAACGGTGAGGAAAACTAGGGGTACCCTCCAACAAATCGCATAGGTTTATAACCATAAAAATGCAGAGAAATTAAACAACAAAAACGCAGAGAATTTGTGGTTGAAACGCCTGGGTATCCTCCCCAATCGCATAGAATACAAACAACAACCAATTTGCAGGGTTGGTGTGCACGAATCCGTGTGGGTATTCTGCCAATCGCCGAGAATACAACAACAAAAAAATTTGCAGAGTTTATGTGCACAAATCTGTGGTGGAGAAGGTCATCCAAGAACCCAGTCGTGAGGTGCAATAACCCGACAATGAGCCCAGGTACATAAAATCGCCCCCAGGATTCGCCCAACGAAGAGTTCATCCAAGGATTTGATCACAAGTACATGGATTCGCTCAGAAAAAGGGAACTCAACTCTACACGAAGGTTAAAGGTTGACTCCTGGAATACAGAATGTAAAATCTCAGAGATGTAAAAATCACAGAAAAGTAAAATCGCTACCTCAGAAATCGCAGAGGTACTAAAGTGGGGGGGAGGTAGAAGGATTTATAAAATGCACAATATCATAACTGTAAGAACGCCTTGCACAAGAGGTGAAATAATGTAGAGTAGCATTGCTCAAGAAAGCCAATAAATTGCAGAGGACACTAAGAGGAGTGCAAGGCTAGGTTTTCAGATGTTATACAAAAACATGGTTATTGCCACTATTTTATCAAGAAACCCTTCAATAACTTATCAGTGGTATTTCATACAAAAGAAAATATGTAATATAAACTTGTACATGATTTGCATCAATATTACCCCGACACATGAGCGTTTTAAATAAAAACAACAGTTACAACTATAATCGTCGAGTAAATAATTAAATCATCCATTCAATCCATTTTCATCCGCTAAAACATAAATCATAACACATTCTATTCTACTAAAACAAAAATCATATCATTTCCTTGTTGCCCGCTTCGAATGACGTCCCGCGCTTCATTCCACTCCCGCTCGTCGACCATCGAGACCTCACCAGTACCTCCCAGACAATGCTAGGGGTACTCTGCTTCCCCCTTAGCCCCCCGAGCTGAAAAGGGGCCACACACTATCCAGATGGTACATCTAGCTCCCAGCTCGCCTCACAAGACCAAGCTACCACTCCTATCCAAGCTGGGAAATCCCAACTCCCCACAAGTAATTAGTCAAGTTGTAAATCCGGCAGCGTAACGTTACGCTAATAGTTGATCCCCTTCTTCCTCCTCCTTCCTCTCTTTTATAGAGTTTTATAACTTCCCACTTTCCCCAAATTTCATTTACTTTAAGTTTTAATAAAATCTTCTAAAAAATCTCTTTTGTACAAGTGTCATTCATCCCCCCACGTTTCTCCATTAACCATTTTCTTTAAATTAATAATTGTTTCATTTCCCACACCCACCTAGAGTTGCTCCTAAATTTACTCCTAGGTGTTCCTAGATTCCCTTACAGGTTTAAATACTTTCCCTAAAATGAAGTTGCTAATTTAGTTCAATTTAGAAGGTTCTTAAGTGCAGATTCTTTACTATGTTGACCTCAACTTTTACCATAAGTTCCTCTCATTCCCTTAGTATGCTTCCTCCATTCCTTAGTTTCCTAATTTTTATTATTCTCCTCTTTGCCCTTTTTATTAGAGCCAAAATGGCAGTTGCGCTATTTAATCCTTTCCTTTTATTATTTATTAAATATCTTTTACGCTTTCACAAGATAAAAATTAAATTCTTCTTTACCCCCCTTTTTTTCACATATTTTATTCAAGTTCTTACTCTCTTCATTTTACCCAAAAATTTATGAACTCTACCATTATCACTTAAGTGGTTTTTATTTTACTTTATTATTTTATTTTTAGAGAGAAAATTTCTTACGGGTAGACAAAATTTTACCCCTAGCGAAGTTTTAGACTTAGGACTTAGATTCTGAACTAGGCGACATTTTAATTAGGGGAGTCATTTTAAAATTTCTTATGAGATATTAGTTTTAGGGCCATCTAGGTTCATTCCTTTAACATCATCAACGTGATGTGCCCTTCAGGATGCACTACGTGCTCCAAGGGTGCCACTCGCCTCTAGTATTTATTTTGCGCGACGTGCCCTTCAGGATGCACCATGTGCTCCAAGGGTGCCACTCGCCTCTAGTGTTTCTTTTGCGCGACATGCCCTTCAGGATGCACCACGTGCTCCAAGGGTGCCACTCTCCTCTTGTGTTTCTTTTGCGCGACGTGCCCTTCAGGATGCACCACATGCTACAAGGGTGCCACTCGCCTCTTCTGTTTCTTTTGTGTGACGTGCCCTTCAGGATTCACCATGTGCTCCAAGGGTGCCACTCACCTCTTGAATGATTGGTAGACATCAATAACCCATGGAGTCAACACTCCACCAGGTGAACTTGTGGGAGACTAAGGGATTCTAAGGAATAAGTCCCTCGCCTTATTGCGCACCCCTTACAATCATCGCGAGCGACTATCGCAGTCTACCCTCACAGCATCGTGGGTCCTCTCGAACTAGGTAATCATTAACCTACAGTTTCATCCACAATGTGAGTGCTTGTAGGATGTGGTAGGGATGTTGTCCACACCTCTCCCTCAACCTCTCTGGTAGTCGTGTGTGGCCCCTTTACTCCATATGTGATTTTGGTCGGCAAGCTATCGTCATCCTACATCATCAATAATCGTGTCAGAACATGTCCACATCATATCATCTAATAAAATGTATTGAAATCACAGTAAAACAATCAAACCCCAATAGCACATTCCTTGACTCGATTTGGAGTCCAAGGGGTTTCGTTGATGCCTCTGCATCCTCAAGGTCCAAAACCCTACACACTCAATAAAACTGAGTCAATAGCACCTGTCTATGTCAATGTAGTAAACATCATGTCATCTATCATAACGCATCATAATCAAGGACAAATGTTTTAATATCATAATAGTTCGGATCACTTGCGAGAAAGTGTCCTCAAAGAATAAGTTTTCTCAGTGCACCAGAGCGGGATGTTACATACACCCCCCTCTTGGTCTAAACTTCGTCCCAAAGTTTCATAGTATAAATGTTGAAATAAATGTATCATAGTATCATAAGTCTATCTATCAAACAAAAATGGAAACTGTTGGCACATATCATATGCGTCCTCCCAAGTCACCGAGTGCGAACTATAATTGTCCCACTGGACCTTGACCTGATCTACCGTTCAACGTCGTAACTGTCGAATGTGATGATCTAATATGTGGACCAGCTCAGCCGTGAGCGCTCCCTCATCCGATACGTGCAAGGAACTCATTTCAATAACATGCGTAGGATCGCTGATATAATTTCTCAAAACAGATACATGAAAAACATCGTGCATACGCCTCAAGGAATCAGGCAAGGCTAGTCGATATGCCATGGACCCCTTTCTCTCCACTATCTCAAAAGGTCCCACAAACCTAGAAGAGAGTTTAGCTCCCTTTCCAAACTTGATAAAAATCTTATGCGGTTTAACCTGCAAGAAGACTCGATCACCGACCTCATAACTACGGTCGACTCGGTGCGCATCGACATAACTCTTCTGTCGATCCTACGCTTCCTTAATCCTTTGTCTTATGGTTTGCATTTGCTCTTCCATTTCTCGGATCCCTTCTAGTCCCACCAGGACCCTATCCTCAAGCCAATCCCAACTCAAGGGCGTCCGAAATGGTCACCCATAAAGAAACTCGAAAGGCGCCATCTTAATGGTGCTTTGGTAAATGTTGTTGTAAGCGAACTCCACTAGTGGCAAGAATTATTCCCAATGCTTTTGTTGGTCCATCACATACATGCACAACATGTATTCCAAGGTTTGGTTCGTTCGTTCTATCTTCCCTTCAGTCTCCAGGTGATACGTAGTACTAAGGTTAAGTTGGGTTCCCAAGGCCTCTTGGAAACTCGTCCAAAATCGTCCAGTAAACATCGATCCTCGATCGGATATAATCCTCTTAGGCACGCCATGCAGCCTCACAATCTCACTGATGAAAACTCTAGCAATGTCAGGTTCCTGATACATCGTACACACAAGAATAAAGTGACCACTCTTCATCAGAGTGTCTACTGCGACGATAATCGAGTCATGTCTCCTTGCCGTCAGTGGCAATCTAACAATAAAATCCATCGAAATGACCTCCCATTTTGATTCTGGAATGGCATGTGGTTGTAGTAATCCTGTTGGGTGTGTATGTTCAGCCTTTACCAGCTGACACTCCAGACACCTAGCCACATAGTTAACTATGTCGACCTTCATTCCCCTCCAAAAGAATAAGGGTTTAATATCTTCCCTCATCTTCGTGACTCCCGAGTGAGCCATGTACACTTCTCTATGAGCCTCTCTTAGGATCAACATCCTCAACTCGTCATTTGGTGGTACGTAAATCCGACTTTTAAACCTTAATAACCCATCACTATCAAATGAATATCCTTCATATCATGGTACCATCATTGTGTTTTGTCCGATAAAACCCTCGACCTCTTTGTACCAATCATCGTCACGCTGTAAAGTGAGAATATTCTCACGTAGATTCGTCTGAAGAGGCAACACCAAAAATATGTGTGGCCTCCGACTCAAAGCATCTGCCACTCGGTTCACTGTTCCCATTATGTAAGTAATCTCAAAGTCGTACTCGCTAAGCAATTCTGACCAACATCGTTGTCGCGCGTTCAGGTCGCTTTGCATAAAAATGTGTTGTAGTCCACAATGATCAGTCTTTAGTTCAAATTTTCCTTCTACAAGGTAGTGTCTCCAAACCTTCAAGGCATATATGATGGCTAATAACTCCAAATCATGCATCGTGTAGTTCTCCTCATGCCTTCTCAATTTCCTCGAAATGTAAGAAATCACTCATCCGTCTTGCATCAAGACTCCACCTAAACCTTCCTTGGATGTGTCAGTGCATACCAAGAAGTCCACGTCCATGTCAGGGACCTTTAGTATCGGCGTTGTTGTCAAAAACTCTTTAAGCCTTCGAAATGCTTCAACGCATTTCTCAATCCAAACAAACTTCTTGTTCTTCTTCTGCAATTTCGTGATCGGATTTGCTATCTTCGAAAATCCCTCGACAAACCGTCGATAGTATCCTGCTAAACCCATAGAGCTACGCACTTCTGTAACATTCGTCAGCACAGGCCATTCCATAATAGCCTCGACCTTGGCTGGATCCACAGCGATACCTTCGTCGGAGATGACATGCTCTAAGTAGTGAATCCTCGATTAATAAAAAGAGCATTTAGACAATTTCCCATACAATTTGTGCTCTCGCAGACACTTTAGCACCAAGTACAAGTGTTCGTCATGCTCCTCTGTCATATGAGAGTAAATCAAAATATCGTCAATGAACACTTGGACGAACTTGTTCAAGTACTCGCAGAAGACCCCATTCATCAAAGTCATAAATACTCCTGGGGCGTTTGTCAGTCCAAACGGTAAAACAATAAACTCGTAATGTCCAAACCTCGTTTTAAAGGCGGTATTAGGGACATCATCCTCCTTGATCTGTAACTGGTGATACCCTTATCGCAAATCGATCTTGGAGAACACTGTCGCACCCTTCATTTGATAGAACAAATCATCAATTCTCGGCAAGGGATACTGATTCTTGATCGCGGCCTTGTTCAGTTGACGGTAGTCAATGCAAAGCCTCCATGATCCATCCTTCTTTTGTATGAAAATAACCGGTGCACCCCACGGTGACACACTAGGACGTATTAGTCCTAGGTCCAACAACTCCTTCAGTTGCATCTTCAACTCTTGTAACTCCGGGGTGGACATATGATAAGGCATTCTTGCTATCGGTTCAGTCCCCGATTTTAGGTCTATGGTAAACTCCAATTCCCTCTCTGGCAGCATCCCAGGTAACTCCTCCGAAAACACGTCCGAAAATTCCTTCACCACCGGAAGGTTCTCAAGACCTTCTGCTACTCCCTTCTCGTTTAATGCAAGGATCGCGTAAATATTGCACCCTTTACGCATACTCTTCCCTAACTGTAAGGAAGAGATGAACCTCAGGGAAACTCCTTGGTTCCATCCTACAATCACATGTCTCTGTCCCTTGTCATCGGTCAAGCTCAACCATTTCTTCTTACAGTTGAGTATCGCCTCATGCGATTCCAACCAATCCATACCAATTACGACATCATAAGATCCTAAGATCGTGACGTACAAGTTGGTCCTCGTGACAAACTCTCCCAGGTTAAGGGCACATCCCGTAACCTTTCCTCCAACCTTCTCTTGGCTCCCGAAGACATCTCTACGAAGCTAAACTCATCCTGTTCGACTGCCTTTACCTTAATATTTTTTAGCGCTGCACCAGAAATGAAACTCTTGGTAGCACCGAGATCTATCAAAATACTAAGGGTCTGGTCAACGAAAATACTTGTCATCTTGAGCATAGTCGACTGGTGCTCTGCTTGGTGGTTGTTCACCATTGCATGAATTCGATGGGCCTTGCCCATATCTCCCACTGTAGTGGGTCTAGCTTATCTAGACACTCTGGTCCTCTCCACAGGACAATTGTGTTGGTAGTGTGGCTCCCCACACGTCCAACACCCCTTCTTCGACCCAGTAGTCCTGGTACCCGAAGTAGAGGACGATAACCTACTGGCCTGGAACCCTGGTCTGTTATGCTGAAAAGGCCTAAACTGCTGCTACTGCGGGCGACACTGCTGTTGATGTTGTGGTCCCCAATAAGGTGTCTGGTGCTGAGGCGATGGTCATCGGGGTGTAGTGAAAGTGGATCCCCTCTAGAAGCCACGATATCCCAACGTATGTCTCGCTGGTGTCTGGTGCTGTTGTGTTCCAGATGAAACCTGCCCTGCTGGTCTCGCTGGAGTCCTGGTCTAACCCCCACTGATAAGATCCTCCTCTACTATGAGGTCCTTCTGGACGGAATCTTGCAAGGTTTGAGGCATCAAAATCCTAACCTTTTCACGCAGGCTTCCATTAAGGCCAAACACAAACCCGTTGACCTTAAGTTTCTCTGTGTTGAGGTGCGGAGCATACCGGAGTAGCTCCATAAAACGTGCCTCATACTTGGGCACTGTACGACCTCCTTGTTGTAAGGCATTGAACTCATTGAGCTGACGCTCAATGAATTCCTCAGAAAGGTACCTCTCTCATAACCGTTCCTCAAACAGTTCCCATGACACGTCTTCGACAGCCATGTTCAGTTGCGGCAGGAGCGTCTTCCACCATAGAAGAGCGCTCCCCTTCAGTTGAAAGACCGCCATGCAGACCTTCATTTTGGAGGTATAATCACGAAGTGCGAAGCACATCACCATGTTCTCCAACCATGCCTCAGCGGTTGTGCCATCTGGGGCACCAAAGAACTCAGGAAATTTGACCTTCTCGAGTTCACGGTGAATTCTACCAATAACGGATGGTGCTCGTGGAAAAACCTCAGTGGGCGCCAATGCCCTAGCCTCATCTCTGTCCAAACGACTGATCAACGCCTCAGACATGAGCTGAAAGGATCTTATCATCCCGACTACATCGCCAACTGCTATTTTCTCCTGTCTGAGAACCTGCTCGTTTCCCTAGGGGTTAGACCCCTCAAGTGTGGATGCTAGTAGAGGTGTCGCGCCCCCTCCCCTAGCACCCCGTCGTCTGCCTCCATAGTGTCCTCTAACCATGATTAACTGCACACACACAATCAACTCGATTAGCAATAGTATAATCAAATCATTTCAACGAAAGTCGTAGCGATCCCAAGTCACAAGTTGAACCTGGCTCTGATACCATATGTAACGATCCTCCTTGTTACGATGACAAACCTCCTATAACAAGTGTAATTATTTTTTTTATTATTTTTAAAAGTGTGTGCACACGTGTACAAAGGAAACAAACACATTCGACTCTGCGTCACCACCTGACGACAAACAAGACGGAAACCATGACGAACATAACAATACAACATAAGACATACAACAAGTAACTACATGCATTTAACGATGATCTATCGACAATAAGTAATACTGACTACCCATCCATCCTACCCTGCAATGGTTAGGACCTCCAAGACACATGAGCAATTCTCAAGCCCAGGTTCCCATAGATTTTAACCATGTAAGGTCTCAGGGATGGCGACTGTTTTGAGGAACATGGAGATGTCTACATGCCACCAAACACAAGCAGACCAAGCATCTAAATGATTACCAACAAGTACAACAATAATCAAAAGAACAACCACGTCCTCTACCGAAGGCGCAAGTCAGAAGGGACTTCGGCAACAACCAACTACTAATTAAGACTCAACATAACCTATGACTCAATTTGGCATTAATTACAGATCAATCCTCCATTCGGTTCCAATATTCGATGGGTTACTAAGTCCAAACTTAAAATAATGTAAAATCAATTAATTTCAAATCCCCATTTACTAAATCATAATAACTCATTGTACTTAATTCAAGGACATTACATTATATATGTTTATCAATAACCATAAAAATTACAATAACATACCATAAATTAATAACAATATTACATTTACCTCACTTACCTTGCAATAAGATAACATTCACATTACATCTTATATGTTAGTATTAACAATAAAACTACAATAGCATCACCGTAAAAGCTAGCATAATTACATTTTATAATATAAAAACTTCGCAAATAAACTAACTATTTTCACCATCATGGCCAACCACATTGACTTTTCACCCACTAAACCCTCATCTTGACCTAGATTCGCCAAAGTTTGATTACTAGTCAACCAGAATAAACTAACACAATTATCCACTAAACCTTTCTTCCACCCACAGGAATCCACTATAGATATAGATATGTCATCACCAACAATAGGACTATTATCAGCATTGTTTACATTGTTTGGATCTTAGATCTTAGACCTATAGGTTGTAGGTGAATCAAGGAATTTCTTCCACATGAACTAACTCAAAGAGTGTTTAATTTATTAACCAGAGTGTGAACATTCTCCTTCTCTCCTTCTGAGTAGATTTTAATTGGTGGCTCTAAGTTGAAGTCTTTTGAAATGAAATATCTTCAATGTTTATAAAATTTGACTCATTTCCACTTGGGTTTCATTTCCAGAGTCGGACTATAAAAAAACATATTCAATTAATCCTTTCGATTTGCCTATAATCGAATATTAGCAAAACACTATATATAGTGAGCATATAAATCAAGATAATGGATTATTAGCATATAAATCAAATATTGAATTAATACTTTCCATGACCAGAAATTTACGATCGACATAATAATGTTCACAAGGTCATCTAGTGAGGTCACAGTATCCAGATGTCCATTTCCAAAAGTCATACCTGATCCCAAAAAGAATAAAATCAACAGATGGAAAAATAATGCAGTGAGTGCATGCTTGTAATCAATGGGCAACATATGAGCTCATGCTAGAAAATCACAAAATCAGTTGGCAGCTAACAAATAGACAGTTAACTTATTCATCAAATTTCAAAAAACCAAAAACAATCTGAAGGAGCATCTAAACATTACAATCAATGCATAAATGTTTAAACAAGGGTATTACACAGATGCGTGTGTTAGATAAGGTCATTGTTCATCAGGGATATATATTGTCGGTCAAAAAGGGAAATTTAGTAACTACCGTTGGTTGATATTGCAGACCTTCTCTGCCTTTCTCCCTCTTATCCGGAAGGCCATAAGCACAGGCAAGTAAACATTTGGACTTCACTCCTTAGAGCACTTGGCTAGCAGCGAATTCGATGCCCTTATAGCACAGAGTAAAAAGGGTAAACAACAAACAACTAGGAGGCAATCTTTAATGGGAAACTCGAGGTCATGCATCAAAAACGCTGAGAAACACAACACCAATGTAGAGAAATAAAAACCAAAATTGCAGAGTTTGGGTGGTCGAAAAACGTGGGTATCCTCCACTTCCGATTCCTTCACTTTCTTTTCCTTCACTTTTCATTCCTTCACTTTCCTTGCCTTCACTTTCCTTTCCTTTCCTTCACTTTACTTGCCTTCACTTTCCTTTCCTTTCCTTTACTTTCCTATCCTTCTCTTTCCTTTCCTTCACTTGTCATGACTTCACTTTCCATGCCTTCACTTTCCTTCACTTTCTATCGTATTCTTGTATTTCCATGAATTTCCTTCCCTTTTCTTCACTTTCCTTGATTTCACTTGATTTTACTTTCATTGACCTGCCATGACTTCACTTTCCTTGCCTTAACTTCCATGTCCTTGCCTTTACTTGGCATGCCTTCACTTTCCTTTCCTTCACTTGCATTTCCTTTCATTCACTTTCCTTGCCTCCCCTTTCCATTCATTGCATTCACATTCCATGTCTTCACTTCCCTTGTGTTCACTTTCCATTCCTTCATTTTCCATCACTTTCCTTCACTTCCCATGCCTTCACTTTCCTTCCCTTTATATGGTATTCTTCTATTTCCATGCCTTGACTTTCCTTGTCATTCCATGCCTTTCCTTTCCTTGCCACACCATGCAATGCATTTCCTTGTATTTCCATGACATGTCTTTCATTTCCTTCACTTGACTTGCCTTGCATTTCCTTTCCATTCCTTTCCATGTATTTCCTTCAATTTTCATGCCTTGTCATGCCTTCAGTTTCCTTACCTTTCCTTAACTTTCCATTCCTTCACTTTAATTTCCTTCACTTGACAGACCTTGAATTTCCTTGCATTGAATTCACTTCCCTTACCTTCACTTGTCATGCCTTCACTTTATTTCACTTTCCTTCACTTTCCTTCACTTTCTATGGTACTATTGTATTTCCATGCATTTCCTTTCCTTTCCTTCACTTTCCTTGCCTTGAATTCACTTTCCGTGCCTTCACTTGCCTTCCATTTCCTTCACTTGACATTCCTTCACTTTTCTTGTCTTCACTTTCCATTACTTCACTTGCCTTGCCTTCACTTCCCTTTCCTAGCCTTCACTTGCCTTGCCTTCACTTTCCTTGCCTTTCCTTTACTTGACATGCCTTCACTTTCCTTGCCTTCACTTTTCATGCCTTCACTTTCCTTTCCTTTCCTTCATTTGCCATGCCTTTAGTTACGATGCCTCTCCATGCCTTCCCTTTCCTTGCCATGCCTTTCCTTACCTTTACATACCCAGTCATTCCTTTCCATGCCATGCCTTGCCATGCCTTTCCATGCCTTTCCATGACTTTCCATTCCTTTCCATGCCATTCCATGTCTTACTGTGCCATGACTTGCCTTTCCATGTATTTCCTTTCATTGCCTTGCCTTCACTTTCCTTCACTTCACTTTACTGTCCTTCACTTTCCATGCCTTCAATTCCCTTTCCCCCACTTGTCATGCCTTCAATTTCCTTTCCTTTCCTTTACTTTTGTTTACTTCACTTTTCATGCCTTCACTTGACATGCCTTGAATTTCCTTCACTTGAATTCACTTGTCATTCCTTCACTTTCTATGGTATTCTTGTATTTCCATGCCTTTCCTTGCCTTGCCTTGCCTTCACTTTTCATGCCTTCACTTTCCTCTCCTTCACTTTCATTTCCTTTCCTTCACTTTCCATTCCTTCACTTTCCTTTCCTTTCCTTCACTTGCCTTGGCTTCACTCGTTATTCCTTACCTTTTCTTTCCTTAACCTTCCATGCCTTCAATTTCCTTCACCTGAATTCACCTGCCAGACCTTCAATTTCCTTCAATTTCCTTCAATTTCCATGCCTTCACATTCCTTCACTTTATATGGTATTATTGTCTTTCCATTCCTTTCCTTTCCTTCACATGCGATGCCTTCACTTGCCATGCCTTCACTTGCCTTCAATTTCCTCCATTTTCTATGGTATTCATGTATTTCCATGCCTTTCCTTGCCTTGCCTTCACTTTCCTTGCCTTTCCTTCACTTACCTTACCTTACCTTATCTTTCCTTTCCTACACCTGCCTTTCCTACACTTTCCTTGCCTTCACTTGCCATGCCTTCACTTGCTTTGCCTTCACTTTCCTTGCCTTCAATTTCCATTCCTTCACTTTCCTTCACTTGACATGCCTTAACTTGCCTTCACTTTATATGGTATTATTCTATCTCCATGCCTTTCCTTTCCTTTCCTTTCCTTTCCTTCGCTTGCATTTCCTTTCCTTTACTTGTCATGCCTTCACCTTCGTTTCCTTCACTTTCCTTTCTTTGCCTTCACTTGCCATGAATTCACTTTACTTTACTTCACTTTCCTTTCCTTTCCTTCACTTGCATTTCCTTTCCTTCGCTTGCCTTGCCTTCACTTTCCATTCCTTCACTTTCCTTGCCTTCACTTTCCATGCCTTCACTTTCCTTCATTTTCTATGATATTAATGTATTTCCATGCCTTTCCTTTTCTTTTCACGCCATTTGTTTCCTTTTCTTGTCACTCCATGCCATGCCATGCATTGCCTTTCCATGCAATGCATTGCCTTTCCATGCCATTCATTTCCTTTCCTTCACTTTTTTTACGTTATATTGGTCCTAAAGTCTACACATGACTGCTAAAGGGAAAATCTAGGCCACCTATCAGTTTAGAATGATTGTTTCTTTTAATTTTTTGTGTTGATTGATCAGAGGGTTATTCTATCAATACAAAAGGATGGTTGGGTTTTTAGAATTATAGGGATGAGGTTCCTCGTTGTCTGGTGGTACACTAATGACAAACCAGTGAAATAATAGAAAAACATGGGGAAACATTAGGCTACTCATTGAATAATCTGCTGCAAGAAGTTCAATACTTAAAATATTATTTCAAGACATTAAACATGTACCAAAAACCTAGTTACTCCCACAGGTTGCAAACAAAACAAATTTTCACCAAAGCATTGGTTGTTTGATAGGTTGCATATCAGTGAAAACAAGTTATACAATAGCTGAAAGGAAATGAAATGTACATTGCACAAGTCAAAAACTGTATTCAAGATAAGAATAAAAACACATGAAAAATTGAATGAAACATTTTCATCAAGAGTATGTTCATCAGGTGGAGAGATTTAATCCATGAATAGAATGGGTCCAACCAGTCTGATGTATTTCTATCCTTTCCCCAAAAATATCACCCTTACAATATCCAAAAACTAACTATTTAAAACAGTTGCAGAGGCTCTCGTCCTTAGGGGACTGAGACCTAAATTTAGGTAATTGTTTGGGGAAAATATTATTAACTGCACTAAGACACTAGAATTAATCAACAAGAGTGGTTCTTATCACACAAACAAGACCACTCTTGTATCTAATCTAAGAAATGCTGGAATCAGTCAACTAAAACTATTGTTGTCTCTCAGACAGAAACTGATGCATGTGTTGGAGGAACTAAATTGGGAGAAAGTAAGCCTTAGACTGAGAGAGTAGAGCTCTATGTTGAGTAATGGAATGCCTGCAAGCTATCATAGGTCACTGGAGACAACTAGTTGCATGATCATATTTCTTCTTGAGGAAGAGATGAATTTGTTGAATTGTTCTGGAACCAATCTATGTCGACCTATGATTGAGACTTAACTCTATGTCTGTGTTTGAGATTTCAGAAGCTAAGTGCACTTTATATTGACTGTAACTGACCCTTCTCCTCGCTTTCACTGTGACGAACTGGTTGTGAATAGGAATACATGGTTGCGAGCATCCAATAGGAAGACATGACACATGGAGGTGGACGACGTGGATGTAGAATCAGATGGAGCATGGTGAGAGGAGAAAAAGTGATGTGGAGGTGACGCGGTGACCTGATGTCATTAAGAACATGATTGCGGGAGTTGTTGAGGGTGGTTTGGGTCCACACTGCTTTTGGACCTGCAATTTCCCATAAGCTTCCACGTACCCTTCCAACAATACCATGGTTATAATTGCGGGACCACTCTAGAAAATTAACGTCTTGTGGGACCACTCTAGAAAATTAACGTCTTGTGGGACCGCTCTAGAAAATTAATGTTTCGGGAAGTTTACGCCCCCACAATGGAATGTGGCCATCGATCTGATTATGATCTGTGATCGAGGTGATATTTTCCGTCTGCAAGGATCGATGGTTCTCGTTGACTTGAGATCAATGGTCCATATTTACTTTGGACTTTTGGGCTTTGCGTGTTTTGAATGTGAAACATGAAAAATCTCCTCGAGGAAAATTTCCGAAGTGAATGATATGTCTCCACGTGTCTTTGCTAATGAACAGTCCAGATTCTCTTCAAAAATTCTGGCTTCAAGAGTTTCAAATTTTTTTCTTGCAAATATCCCAAAGGAAAATTGTTGAAGTGACATTGTGGCCTGACGTCNCGAAGTGAATGATATGTCTCCACGTGTCTTTGCTAATGAACAGTCCAGATTCTCTTCAAAAATTCTGGCTTCAAGAGTTTCAAATTTTTTTCTTGCAAATATCCCAAAGGAAAATTGTTGAAGTGACATTGTGGCCTGACGTCATATGATGTCATGGTTGTTGATGTGTCATGGAAAGAAGGGTGACACATGTTACATGGAAATAGGTGAAAGCCACAACCAAATCACCTAGATTGAGTTCCACATGTCATGGTTGATGAGTGCACCACCTATCATCATTGATGACTGCGCCACGTGTCTCAAATTATGGTTTCCACATGCTTCGACACTTTGGGCTTTGGGAGTTTCAAATTTTAAGAATGAAAATCTATCGGAGGAAAATATCTGAAGTGAATGACCTGCTACCATGTGTCCCCACTGATGTACAGTCCAGATTCACTTTAGGTTTTCGAAATTTTGGGTCTTCATCTCTTCGGCTAGTTCGACTCTTCGCATCTTTGGCTAGTTTGACTCTCGAGGACTATGGGTAGTTCTTTATGTTAAAACCTATGCGATTTTGGAATTCCGACTGGACGAGACTCGTTGATCTGATTGGCCTGATGGATATTTACCATTGAAACTTACCCTGTTCATTTGGACAATCCGGGCCCAAAAATTTCCATTCATAATCATTTCGCTTGTCCATGGGCGTTTCATGTGCATATAAGAAACTCAATTGACCGGTTGTGAGCTCAACAATGGAAAACGTGATGACAAACATTTCGAACCAAATACAAGATTTATTTTATCCTTTAGGAAAAACAAGAATAGAAATGTGCAAAGACTCAAATAGGAAAGAAATGAATAAGAACCAATTCATTCAAAAATGGAAAACTGACTTAACCAACCCAAAGAGGAAAAAATTAATGAAGGCATAGGGGAACGAGAGAGGAGAGGCAGGGGTGCATACCTAGGTTACAACATTGGCTCCAACTGGGGATAGCTCATCCCTGTGAGGTGATAAGAACTATAGATTAGTGCCTTGAGATAAAATAACTTCTCTTACCTTCCATAACTTACCTTTGTTTCAGTTTGTGCGCCCTGTGTATCTATTACTGTCCCTCAACCATACATTTTATTGAATTAAAAAATGAAACTACACCCCAGTGCCTTATTGGGCTATGGAGTCTCTA
The DNA here is from genome assembly GCA_010110895.2 of Picea sitchensis. NCBI lineage: Eukaryota > Viridiplantae > Streptophyta > Pinopsida > Pinales > Pinaceae > Picea > Picea sitchensis. The sequence goes on along the minus strand of SNQJ01S0008685.1, from coordinate 43,353 downwards.
TTCACACACAACTAACTAATCAAAAGAAATAATAAAGGAAAGCATCTATGGTACAAGAGGGACCTTCCCTCATCCTTAAACAAAATAGTTCTTCAAGAAGCACCCATTTACTAGGCCTCCAAAGATATTTGTATCGTCTAGGCTATTCAGGATAAAGGTGTTGTTGTTCAAAATTTCAATCACCTTAAAAGGGCCAAACCAGAGGTTTTCAAATTTACCATGCTTGGACTTGTCATCCCTTCGGGCATCCCACCTCAAGATTAGGTCACTTTTCTGAAAAATCTCCTTCTTGCTTTTCTTTTCAAAGATTGACTTCATCTTGTTCTGATATGCTTCTTTCCTCTTATCTAGTGCTTCTCTTTTTAGTTGAACTTCTATAATATGGAAGATTCTCCTTTAGATGTCATTGGGTTCCTCAATCTCCTCCTGCAAGAATTTTAGGATTGGTATACCAAGTTGAGTGGGAAAAAAATAATCTATTCCATAAATAAGATGGAATGGTGAGGTTCCCAAAGACTTCTTAGTGTTGATTTTGTTAGCCCACAAAGCATACATAAGTTTGGAGTCCCAGGATTTCTTGTTATTAGTCAACAATCTTTTGATAATCCTCATGAGAGTTTTATCTGGTGACTCTGTCAAACCCTTCCCCTGAGGACAATAAGGTGTGGAATGTGTCAAGGAAATATTATGACTGCCACATAATTCCATCATGGCTTTGGACTTGAACACTTGGGCATTGTTTGTCACTAGATTGCTAGGGCAACCAAATCTATCAAAAATATTAGTTTCTAGGAAATTGATGATCACCTTGTCAGTGGAATTCCTGGTGGGCACAACCTCAATCCATTCGGTGAATTAATCGGTGGTAGTGAGGATCCACTTGTGTTGTTTGCTGGAGGTTTGATTTATCTCTCTTATGAAGTATAACCCCCATTGTTGAAACAAACTACTGGCATTGACAGGTTTTAGGGGTAGTGACGGTAACTTTTCTTTCCATGCAAACATTTGGCATTCATTGCAAGCTCTAAAAATGGAAAACACATCAGAGAAAAGGGTGGTCCAATAGTATCCTGCTCTCAAGACCTTGAGAGCTATGGACTTCCAATGATGGTGCCCTCCACATAATCCTCTGTGCATTTACGATGTGACTTGTTTGGCTTCATTTTAATCAAGGCATATTAATAGGATGCCAACATGATCTCTCCAATACAGGTTCTGGTTTGAGATGCATAATATGATTGATTTCAATTTGAGAGACTTGGCCTTTGTCTTCTTCACGTTTGGTGGAAATTCAAAATGATGTTTTTATACCAAGGCAAAGAGGAGGACTTTTCAAATTCCTGTAAGTTGTGTTTTCCAGGTTGCATGATGGATGCATTTGATTGGGTGAAGATTTGATGCAATTCTAGAACCTTACAATTTGATTCTGATAGCAATTTGGCTAGTCCTTGCCCCTTGATAATCTTGGTGGGATTTATGTGCAGGTCATACTCCAACAGTTTGACAATCTATTTTCCTCTTTTCCCCTTACTTTTTGGATGGACTAGAATATCTTTACCACTAATACTAGGAACAAAGGTTGTTATGCTAGGATGTAGCACATAAAACCTGAAGGCCTTCATTTCTTTGACCAGTGCATAAGCCTACTTCTCTAATACATCATACGTCAGCTCAGCATCTCGGAGGGCTCTGATGAAAAAGGCTATGGGATGCTCATGCCCTTCTTCATTTTTCTGCATCAGTACAATAGCAATGGTTGCCTTTGAAGCAAAGCAGAAGATGAAGAAATCTTTGGTGTAGTTAGGGATGGCCAATACAGGGGCCTCAACTAAAGTTTTATTGATTAAAGATTTTTTTTCCTCCAAGGACCATTTTATCACAACATATTTCTTCCACATGTTAGTAATAGGATTCAAAATTTTAGAAACATTTGGCACAAAATGTCTGAAGAAGTTTATCTTACCAATGAAAGACTGTACAATTTATTTTTTTCTGGGGATCTCAATCTCTTGAATGTCACAAACCCTCTTTGGATCAATTTTTATACCTCCTGCTGATATGATGTGTCCCAAGAGCTTTCCTTTGGGCATGGAAAAATGAGACTTCCTAGGATTGAGAGATATTCCATATCTCTTGCATTTCTTGAAAACCTGCTCCAAATGTTGTAAATGTTCATCATCATACTTGGAGAAAATGGTGATTTCATCCAAGTATATAACCATAAATTTGTCTTTTCCCCCCACAAAACTATTTCCATGGCCCTCTGAAAAGTGTCCCCTGTGTTCATCATCCCAAACAACATCTTTTCATACATGAATGTTCCCCGTGGGGTGGTGAATGTTTTTTTTTCTTTATCCTCTTCGCACACCGGTATTTGGTTATAACCAGAGTATCCATCCAACAAGGAAATTTAGTGTGCACCTACCACCCTTTTTAAAATATGATCCATCTTGGGGAGGGGATAATTTTTCTTCAGAGAACACTTGTTGAGATTTATTAAGTCAACACACAAGTGTATCTCACCACTTTTCTTCCTTACAGGTACTAAGTTGGCCACCCATCTTGAGTGCCTCAAAGTACAACAATCTTGGCATCCAACATTATTTTCAACTCTTTCTCAACTATGGACATTAACATGGGATTAAATTGTCGAATATTATGTTTGAATGTCTTGGAGACAGACTTTAGGGGCATCTTATGTTGTATGATGTCAGTGTCAAATGTCTTCAAATCTTCATAGGACCATTTAAAAGTATCAAAAACCTTTTTAATAAGACTGACATACCTATCATTTTGTTCTGCAACTAACGCTTTGTACATATTAATGATCTTAGGATTCTCAGTGGTTCCAATATTGCAATATGTCACCTCTTCTTCTTGATTTTTCATGGAAACCCCTTTGTAAACATCATTACTATCAAACAACCTTTCCAATGGCACTAGTCCTCTCAGAATGTGGTTTGTTTTCATCTCCACAAGATCATGATCAACCACTATCTTCAGCAGATGAGATGCTTGTTGATCTTCTAATTTCTCATCTTCACCTTATTGACTTTCTTGGTCAATTGAGATATTGGAGAATTCATCAATGGTGTGTAGAAATATCTACAGCTCTAAATCATCACTAAATACTTTCCAGTGTTTTATGTTGTATGGTATGGTTGTTCTATGTCTTATCTCCACCTGATATTTGAAATTTGGGCCAATGGGAGGCCTGAAAGTGATGGAAGCCAAGGCCATAGAATCTGCCTTACAATTCTGTTCTTTGGGAATGAAAGAAATGTTAAACTCCAGAAAGAAATGATCAATAAGATCCCATACCTCATTTATTTATTACTTGAGCCTATGTTTCTTATCCTGATAGATGTTCCTTACTTGATTGATGATTAACTCAGAATCACAAAAAACTTCTACACAATCAATGGTCATATCTTTGGCAGCCCTCAATCCCAATACCAGAGCTTCATATTCATCTATATTAGTAGTATTTTCAAACTCCAACTTATAAGAGAGGGTTATTACTTATTATGAAGGGGAAATGAGGAGAATACATGCACTAGATCCTTCATTTGATGAAGAACCATCGAAATACATCTTCCATACTATGTTTTGTTGACTTTTCAGTGTCTGATCATTGCATTGGATAACTAATATTGTAGGTTCATAATCATTTATGTGGAAGACAGATGAGCCAATCTCATCATCGACAACATAAATCAAGTGATTACTTGGGTTCTGATGGTCACTGACAATGTAAGCTAACCTTACCTCTCTTTATAAACTCCTATGTTCACCTCCAAACACTGGAATGGTGGCATAAGTGAGGTCCACTTGTAATGATCCTCCAACCTTATTAGCCCATATTCTGGATAAAATCATGTCAAACTTTGGGGGAATGTATGCTACCACAATGTCCATCAGTACACTCTTCATGGGTAATTGTTCTAGAGAAAACACCATATCCTTTATCAACCCTAGGATTTTCACTTTCCTAGAATCAAAGGAGTACAGGTCTTGGTAAGGCTTGGTAATATCCATACTTATTCTTCCATAAAAAATTTGGGCATGACATTGTGAGAGGCGCTTGAGTCCATAAGACAGTTACACAAGATATTATCATGGACATTCAAGGATATATAGAAAGGAGGAGAAGCATCAGATCCATCCTAAATGTGTCGACCCACAATAATGGTTGGTTTTTTATCCTACAAACCAATGACATCAGAAGATACACTAGAAGGAGTGGGCTATAGAACTTTCATGATGGTTTTTTTGAAAGGTTTGTTTTTTAACAATTGTGTCAAAGGAACATGGATCATGATTTTTCCCAACTCATTTTCTAGGCTGAAAGAGGTTGGTGGCTTGTCATATTATTTTATTTTAGGGACTTCAAGATTTGATAGAGGAAGTTATTGAGTTTTAGATGACATACCTTTATTTGGACTTGGCTTGCACGGAATTCAACTTATTTGTTTTGATTAGAAGTAGTGGCCTTGGAAGCTCTTGTTCTCTTCCTCAAATCATATTTCCTCTTGGGTTGGATTTGAATAACTCCCTCTTTCGCTATCTGATAATCAAACTTATTTGAGAGATGTGCTACTTCATATTCTTGCTGTGTTAAATGGTTGGTATAATAACATGTTTCATTGAAAAGAATAGCAATATCACCCACAACATCATTTTATGCATCCATCTCCTCAACCTGATTATTTTGGAAAGGGGGCACTACCCTTTTATCATCAACACTTCTTCTTTCTCTCTTCATTATTGGAGGGGCATCATTAGGCCTCCTAAATTGATTTTGATTTCTATTTCCACCCCCTTGAAAAGTTTGGCTTGGTTGTTTGGATTCCCATTTTAGCTTGGCTATTTCAGAAGTCAGATCCTTCAAGGTTTTGGTCATTTCCTCAAGTTTGGGATCAGATGTGGCTGAGTTAGAGGATGTAGGGGGATCCTCTCTCTGTTTTTTCTTCTCTTTATCAGATTTGGTCTTTAGTCTGTCTGATGCCAAAATATTATATTCAACTTCAATGGTGGCTTCTTGCATGGACAACAGTGTGGTTGATGTTCTCTCTCTTGGGAGGAAGGAGAAATATGCATCAAATGCATTGGCATAGGTGATATTGGTAGAGGATTCGATTGGTTTGATCTCATCTGGGATTCTACCATACATCTTATTGAATCTCTTGGTGAAATCTGAAATAAATTTACAATTCTCTCTCTTTAGGGCCCCAAACTCAGTGATGTAGTAGAGGTAATCTCTCCTATCTCCCCATTTCTTTATGAAAGTTTCATCCAATGTATCAATATTTTCAATGGAGTCTGGGGGAATACCTTTGAACCATTTTCTCACTTCCCCCCCTAGAATCTATACAAACAATCTCATACACACATCTGCAAAATCAATGTTAAAGTTGTCTACAAAGCTATAAAAGGATTCTAGATGTTATTCAACAGTTACCTTACCTTACCCATTATATCTTGGTAAATATTTCATGTAATATGTGATTGGGAAGGCATGTAAGGCTATAGGAGGAACTAGGGGTGCATATCTTGCAACAATTATGGAATCCATCATGTTAATGGCCATGGCTTGAATAATAGGGATCTGAAAATTAATGGGAGATACAGGGGTGGATGCAGGACTGGATAGTGAAGTGGAATTATGATTTGAATATGTTTGAGCCCCTTTGGAATTATGATTCTCAGAGCTATCAAATTCAAGCTGCTTGTGATTTCGATTAGACGTAGGCACTTTTTGTTCATCTTTACCCTTGAGGGGGAAAGTATATCTCTGATCTACAATTGATTTTATTAGTTTCCTTTCTGGCTCAGAGGCTATTGTGTTATTCTCAGGGTTAAAATGAGCCTTCTTTGATTTTCCGTATTCAGTTTTGGATTTGTTGAATCCCTTTCCGGGTGCCAATATTTCTTCTTTAAATTTTACTTAGTGAAGTCGCCAGGTGAAAGATGGTAGTCTGTCTGTGTCTGATCTTTGTTCACTATCAAAGGTCATAGCTGATCAATTTTTGTTCTCCCAGGAAAAGATATTATGTTACTTTGTTCCCTAGCAGCGGCGCCATAATATGTTGGTCCTAAAGTCTGCACTTGACTACTAAAGGGAAAATCTAGGCCACCTATCAATTTAGAATGATTGTTTCTTTTAATTTTTTGTGTTGGTTGTTTAAAGGGTTATTCTATCAATAAAAAAAGACGGTTGGGTTGGAAAAATGATAGGGATGAGGGTCCTCCTTAGCTAGTGGTACACTAATGAAAAACAAGTGAAATAATAGAAAAACATGGGGAAACAACAAGCTACTCAATGAATAATATGTTGCAAGAAGTTCAATACTTAAAATATTATTTAAAGACATTAAACATGTACCGAAAACCCAGTTACTCCCATAGGTTGCAAACAAAACTAATTTTCACCAAAGAATTAGTTGTTTGACAAGTTGCATATTAGTGAAAACAAGTTATACAATAGCTGAAAGGAAATGAAATGTACGTTGCACAAATCAAAAACTGTATTCAAGATAAGAATAAAAACACATGAACATTTCAACCAAACACTTTCATCAAGAGTATGTTCACTAGGTGGAGAGATTTAATCCATTCATATAATGGGTCCAACCAGTCTGATGTATTTCTATCCTTTCCCCAAAAATCTCACCCTTACAATATCCAAAAACTAACGATTTAAAATAGTTGCAGAGGCTCTCATCCTTAGGGGACCGAGACCAAAATTTAGGTAATTGTTTGTGGAAGAAATAATTAACTTCACTAATACATTGGAATTAATCAAAAAGAGTGGTTCTTATCACACAAAAAATACCACTCTTGTATCTAAACTAAGAAATGTTGGAATTAATCAACTAAAAACTGCTATTATCTGTGAGACAAGAACTGATGCATGTGTTAGAGGAACTGAATTGGCATAAAGTAGGCCTCAGAGTGACACAACAGAGCTTTGTTATGAGTAATGGCATGCTTGTGAGATGTCAAAGGCCGCTGGAGACAATTGGTTGCATGAGAAGATCTCTTCTTGAGGAAGAGAGGAGTCTCCTGAAGTGTTCTAGAACCATTCTGCATCGACCTATGACTGAGACTTAACTCTATGTCTGTGTCTGAGCTTCCGAAAGCTAATCACACTTTATATTGACTGTAGTTGAACCTTCTCCTCACTTTCATTGTGATGAACTGGTTTTGAACAGGAAGACGTGGTGGCGAGAATCCAATAGGAATACATGACGCATGGAGGTGGACGATGTGGATGTAGAATCAGATGGTGTACAGTGAGAGGAGTGAAAGTGATGTGGAGGTGACACAGTGACTTGATGTCATTAAGCACATGATTGCGGGAGTTGTTGAGGGTGGTTTGGGTCCACACTGCTTTTGGGCCCGTAATCGTCGACAAGATTCCACGTACCCTTCCAACAATACCATGGTTCCAACTATGGGACCACTCTAGAAAATTAACATCCAGGAAGTTTACGTTCTTGCAATGGAGTGTGGTCATCGATCTGATTACGATATGTGATCCGAGAGATATTTTCCTACTGCAAGGATCGACGGTTCTCATTGACTTGATATCAATGGTCTAGATTCACTTTGAAGTTTCAGGCTTCGGTTATTTTGAATGTGAAACATGAAAAATATCTTGGAGGAAAATCATCGAAGTGAATGATCCTTCACCACATGTCATTGCTGATGAACAATCCAGATTCTCTTCGAAAATTCGAGCTTTAGGTGCTTCAAATGTTTTTCTTCGAAATATCTTGGATGAAAATCTCTGAAGTGATGTGGTGGTCGAATGTCATATGATGTCATGGTTGTTGATGTGTCATGTAAAGAAGGGTGACGCATGTCACATGGAAATAGGAGAAATTCACAACCCAATGACCTGGAATGAGTTCCACGTGTCATGACTGATGAGTCCGCCACGTTTCATCACTAATGAGTGTGTCACATGTCTCAAATGATGGTTTCTAAGTGCTTCGACACTTCGGGCTTTGGGAGTTTCAAATGTGAAGCATGAAAATATCCTAAAGGAAAATCTCAGAAGTGAATGATTTGTTGTTGCGTGTCCCCACTAATGGACGGTCCAGATTCACTTCAGGTTTTCAAACTTTCGGGTCTTCGACTCTTTGGCTAGTTCGACTCTTCGACTCTTCGGCTAGTTCAATTCTCTGGAACTTCAAGTAGTTCTTGATGTTAAACCCTGCATGATTTTGGACTCCCAAATGGACAAGAGCCATTGATCTAATTGGCCTGATGGATCTTTACCTTTGAATCTTACTATGTTCGTTTGGACAATTCGGGCCCCGAAAATGTCCATTTTGAATCGTTGTGTTTGTCCATGGGCATTTCATGTGCATATAAAAAACTCGATCGACCTGCTATGAGATCAATCAATGGAAAAAATGATGACAATTTTTCTAAACCAAATACGACATGTATTTTAGCCTTCAGGAAAAGCAGGAGAAAAAATGCTCAAAGACTCAAACAAGAAAGAAATGAATAAGAACCAAGTCACTCAAAAATGGGAAGTTGACTTAACCAACCTGAAGAGGAAAAAATTGATGAAGTAATAGGGGAAAGAGAGAGGAGAGGCAGAGGCATAGACCTAGGTTACAATAGCTTGCATTTTCTTTCCATGCCTCTCCTTTCATTTCCATTCCATGCCATGCCTTTACTTTCCTTACCTTCACTTGCCTTACCTTGCCTTCACTTTCCATGCCTTCAATTGCCATTCCTTCACATTCCATGACTTGCATTCACTTACCTTACCTTCACTTTCCTTTCATTCACTTTCCATGCCTTAACTTTCCTTCACTTTCCATGCATTCACTTGCCTTCACATTATATGGTATTATTGTATTTCCATGAATTTCGTTTCCTTTATTTCACTTTCCTTTCCTTGCCTTCACTTTCCATACCTTCACCTTCCTTTCCTTCACTAGCCTTTCCTTGGCTTCACTTTCCATGCCCTCACTTTCCTTTCCTTCACTTCCCTTGTCTTCACTTCCCATGCCCTCATTTTCTTGCCTTCACTTTCCATGCCTTCACTTGCCTTACCTTCACTTTCCTTTCCTTTCCTTCACTTGTCATGACTTCAATTACCTTACCTTCACTTTCCATGCATTCACTTGAGTTGACTTCATTTGCCATGCCTTTTCATTCCTTCCCTTGCCTTCTCATGAATTTACTTGCCTTTCCATGCCATGACATGTGTTTCCATGCCATGACTTGCCTTTCCTTTCCATGCTTTGCCTTGCCTTTCCATTCCATGACATGACTTTTGATGCCTTTCCTTCTCTTTCCATGCCTTGCCTTTCATTGCCACACATTTCCTTGAATTTTCTTTCCATGCCTTCACTTTCCATTTGTTTCATTTCCATTCCTTTCCTTTCCTTGCCATTTCTCTCCTTTCCTTTACATGCCTTTTCTTTCCATGCCATGCCTTTCTATGTCATTCCATGGAATTCCTTGCCTTCACTTTCGTTGCCTTACCATCCCTTTCCATTACTTTCCTTCACTTTCCATGTCTTGTCTTTCCTTTCCATGCCTTTCCCTACCTTGAAATGCCTTTCCTTTCCTTTCCATGCCATGCCATGCCTTCCCATGCCTTTCCTTGCCTTGCATTGGCATGCCTTGCCTTGCCTTACCATGAATTTTCTTTCCTTGCCAGGTGATTCATTGCCTTGCCTTCCCTTTCCTTTCCATGCTTTTCCCTTCCTTTCCATTTTAAATGTGTTGAACCTGCATAGAATAAATATAGATAGAAAATGACATACACAATTTGCAGAGAAAATATTAGAAAAGAGAAGTAGAAGAGAAAGAATGGAAGGATTCTCATTAACCAAATGAATGAATAATAATTTACACATGATATACTCTGTGTAACTCAACTAATGCGCATTGTAAAATAATTTGATGTGCCACAATGTTGGTATAGTGTGATCTGGACCCATAACAACAATTATGGGAGTAAAATGCCACCTAGTCTAGTCTCTTAGGTAGGTACGGGAGTGAACTGCCACCTAGTCTGAGTTAAATAGTCTCTCATTCTTTAGTTAACCAATTTAAATAGAGTGAAGTGAGAAGGAGTTCAAGAAATCATGAGTAATGCGTTAGTATAGTGATGATCCCAAGGACAATTCGCATTAGTTGGTGATGATCCCAATGTTGCATGGTGATAATCCCAATGTGGCATCTAGAATCCACTCAACTGATCAAACTAAAGTGTGAACTAAAGATAATATTCTCCTAGAGGAATATTATCCATAACTATAGGAGAGAGAATAATGAGTAATAATCATAGGGAAATCTTGAGGATAAATAAATATTAGGTGTGTGTGAAGTATCTCCAACACCCCCCTGAACATCAGTATGGTGAAAATAATTAATGGGTCCCGACAATGAGGGCATGTTAGGTACCCAAATAAAAACGATACATTGAAATAAATGAGGAAAGAGGGAAAAACTCATGGGAACCACACCCCCCCCCCACCTTAAGGTGCAATGTATGTAAAAAAATAAATGACAGTTGTTTGGAAACTGTGTCCTAGAAGTATAATGTATGTAAAAATAAGAACTCATAGTTGTTAGGCAACTGTGTCCTTCACTCCAAGATGACTACGTGGAGAATGGAAATTATTCTTAGTGAAGGTATTGGTGAAGATTTATGCATTCTCCTCTGTTGAAGGACATAAATTCAGGTCGATGATCCCCTCATGTAGTAATTCCCATATTTATTTCATGTGGATATCAATGTGATGTATATGCAGCCTCTGAAATGGATATCTGTAGAACTTCAGAGTGCTCCGGTTGTCACAGCAAATGAGGATCAGTCGATGAAACTGAATTCCCAAATTAGTGAGAAAATGGTGTAGCCACGTAGACTGAATGGTTATGTTAACTACCCCTATATACTCTCCCTTGCCTAAATATGGATACATAGCAGCATGCTTCTTTCTCGACCAACAAATAGGCTTGGAACTAAGACTAAGTGAGTAACCATATGTGTACTTGTGATCAATTCTATTGCCAACCCAGTCAAAATAAGTGAGCACAATGAGGTCCAATGTAGAGTCTATTTCATAGTGAATCCCAAAGGTGATGGTCCCATGTAGATATCAAAGGATACTCTTTTCATCCTTCCAATGTAGCTCATGCAGCTCCTGTATGAACCTGGAGTATGCTCCAACTGCATAGGAGAGGTTTAGTCTGGAGGGTGTGAGATACAACAAGCTCCCCACTAGCTGTCTTTATAGTGTGATGTCAACCAATGGAGTGTTCCTTCCATCCTCAAATCTAACTCCTGATAGAAAAGGATTCGGGGTAGACTTGCATTCTTTCATGTGAAATATCTCAAGGAGATCTCATGCATACCTTGCCTGAGATAGTTTGATTTTTGATGCATCCTAACTGATATTGAGTCCAAGGAAGAAATGTAGAGGACCCACGTCTTTCATTAAGAACCTATCATGAAAACTCCTCTTGAATGTAGAAATCGCTGAAGTCGAGCAACCGATGATCATCAAATCATCAATGTACATAACTAGGAGTAGAAGTGAATTAACTGTCATGGGCATGTAAACATTTGAGTCTGAATTACAACATACAAATTTCTGTGATAGTAGGTAGGATTCCATATTGGCATACCATTCCCTCAGATCTTTCTTGAGGGAATACAAAGACTTTTTTAATCGATAGAACAAATATGAATCCTACATAAATACTTGGGGTTGCTCCATATATATCTCCTCAGAGAGATATCCGTGAAGAAATCCATTCTTCACATCCATCTGATGGAATTCTCATCACTTGGCTACCATAATGGCAAGTGACAAATGTATGGAATCCATCTTTGCTACCAGAGAGAAGGTCTCATCATAGTCAATTCCATGGACCTGCTAAAAGCCTTTAGAAACTAGCATGTCTTTGTATCTTATAACCTATCCACATGCTACACTCTTGGTCCTATAGACCCATATACACTTGACAATTTTCATTCCTAAAGGAAGGGAAACTAGATCGAAAGTCTGGTTCTCAAGGAGGGAGTTGTAATCCTCCTACATGGAGGATTCTTAAAAGGGATTTCTAGATACCTCACCATAGGAATCTGGATCTAAATATTGAACCAACAATAGATTCTTGGGTGGCATATTAATATTGACTACTCATAGTATTAGATGGATCCCCAACAAGATCTCATGCATCCTAAAGAGTAGTCTTGGCCCACTTGGGCCTCTTCTCTAGCTCTGCATCTACATATCCATGCACCGAATCTACATATGATTGTACTAACTTTGTATCTGGATCATCTGAATCCTATGATTTATAACTCTCATTTGAATAAGATTGAACATGTGCATGTTCATCATCTATGACAGGTGGAATACCAAAAGTATCTACATGCGGTTGTTGAGATACATGTGAGACACTTTCCTCTAATTGGACACTTCGCTCAATGATGAGCCGGTCCAAGGAAATATCAATGAGTTTGTATCCCTTCACAGCATTGGGGTATCCAAAAAATATACACGCTGTGCTCTGTGGATCAAGTGCCTTCCTCTTCCTAGAGGAAATCTTGGCCCATTCACATGAACCAAAAATACGGAAGTGGGTCACTTCCATTTTGAGGTTGCTCCAAGCCTCATAGGGGGTCTCATCCTTGACATATCTATGGGGAGATCTATTTTGGATGTAGGTTTCACAATTAAGTGCTTCAGCCCATAATCTTGATGGAAGTGACTTTTTATGTAGCATGTAATATGGCATCTCTTTTAGAGATCTATTTTTCAGAGAAACAACTCTGTTTTGTTGTGGAGTATAGGGAACTGTGTGCTTCAACTGAATCCCTACCTCATGAAATTTTTTTGTATCTCATGGATGAAATAATATCCCTATTATCTGTTCGAAGGAGTTTGATTTTCTTTCCTAAGTACACGGGATTTTAAATCTTTGAGTTGTTGAAAGACCTCATATTTTTTCTTGAGAAATAAAATCCATGTGAAGCATGAGAAATAATCAATAAAAATGAGCATGTACCTTGATTTACTGATTGATGGATGTGGAAAAGGTCCCATGGGGTCACTATGGATCATATCTAAAGGAAATGAATCCTTTTGAGTTTTTCCTTTGTCAAATTTCTCCTGAGGATGTTTTCTAGGAACACATCCTTCACAAATTCCTTTGGAGAAGTGGATGTCATATAGACCATCAACCGTTCCGTTCTTGCTAAGTTGTTTCATATATCTGGAATTTAAATGCCCAAACCTTTCATGTCATATCCTACTTCTTTCATCAGCATGGGTAAGCAATAATGAAGAATTTTGTTCAATAAATTCAGAAAATGTATAGAGTCTAGATTAATGATTTATGTCACCGGTAGCAACCCTAAAATTGGTTTGCATGTAATAGATATCCATTGCATCAGGTGTGAATATAAATCTCTTTCCAATGCCAGATTTTTTCATTTGATACATAGAGAGAATATTAACGTAAAGTTTGCAAACGTGTAGCACATTTTTGAAGATTTCATTTGTGAGTTGAACTCTTCCTTTGCCAGTGACCTCGACTAGAGATTCCCCCCCCATCATAATAGGAGGATATTTTCATGCATCCAATGAATAGTATACTTCTTTTGTGGCTTCCATGTCATGTGATGCACCTGAATATACGATCCAAGCATCAAGAGAGGAGTTGATGGAAATCAAAGAATGGCTACAATTGTCTTTCTTGAGATTCTAATCTTCTGGATTCTTTTTCTTGTCACCCTTGGGGATTCAATATCCAAAGTAGTTTTGTTGAAGTATTTGGGCCATTTGATATATTTTTTTCTGGATACATGTGGTTTTTGGATGGAATCCTTTATGGAAGTAAGTGCATTTCTCCCCTTTTCTTCCCTTTCCACCTTTGGATCTAGTGGCATCATTGAAGGGTTTTGAGTACCCTTCCTTCTTTGTATTTTCATGTGCTTTCCTTTTTTCTTTGTCTTCAGATTTATTATATTGATGAACACTACCATATTGCATAGTAAGTGCATGCATCTTTGGGCCTTTGATTTTTCTCATAGAGGCTTCATGAGAGGGCATCATCTCAGTGGCTCTAGATGAGAATCTAACTAAATGAAATTTAGATACAAAGACTTATGATTCCAGAAATTTTTTGGAGATAATGGTAAGAACCATTTCTTTCTCCTCCTTAGATTTATCAACCCCGCAAGCCTTGAGTTGCGACAACAAATCCTTATAATTGGTAAAAACATCTTGGATATTGTCAAAGGTTTTTGGATCCAATGTGAGAAATTCCACCTCGAGAATGTGTCCCCTCATATCATCCATTTTTTTAAAAATCCCTTCCATGGTGGTCGAGGATTCATTGGGAGTTTTATAGGAGGATATGTGGAAGAGGAGTTTAGGAGAAATGAGACCACAAATAGTTCCAAATGCTTCATCCATTCAATTTAGATACTTGTATTTTTCTATGGATGACGTAGGTTCGGTTTCTATGATCATGGTTAACCTATATAATCCTCTTCCTCGAAGATGCATTATCATTTTCTTTTTCCATGCAAATAACTTTTATGGTGTAAGCATAAATTCTTTTGGAAATTCTATTTTTCTATTGTCTTCAATCTTCGGTACCATAAAAAATAATTTGGTGTGTATTTTCCCTAGCAGTATATCGGATTTGATAGCATGTAAATCTATTGAACCTACAAAAAATAGATCTATCTATCAAAAGACATACATATTTTGGAGTGAAAATATTAGAAAAGATAAGCAAGAGAGAAAGAATTGAAGAATTCTCATTAACATAATTAATGAATAATAATTTACACATGATATAATATGTATAACTCAAACAAATTTCATCGGAGGAGAATCCAATGCTCCATAGTGGTGGTATAGAGTGATTTGGACACACACTAAAAGTTATGAGAGTAAACTGCCACCTAGTCTAGTCTTTCAAGAAGTTACGTGAGTGAACTGCCACCTAATTTGAGTTAACTAGTTTCTTAGTCTTCTATTAACTGACTGAAATAGAGTGATGTGAGGAGGATATCGGGGAATAATGAGTAATGTGATAGTATGGTGATGATTCCAAGGACAATGCACATTAGATGGTGATGATCCCAATGTTTCGTGGTGATAATCCCAATGGGGCATCTAGACTCCACTCAACGGATCAAACTGAAGTGTGAACTAAAGAGAATATTATCCTCGACAAATATTCTCCCTAAACTATATGATATTGAATAATGACTAATAATCATAGGGAAAGCCTCGCGAAAAATAAATCCCAAGTGTGTGTGAAGTAAATCCTAGGTGTGTGTGAAGTATCTCCAACAACCATGCCTTTCCATGCCTTGTCTTTCCTTTTCATGTGTTTCCTTTTCTTGCCTTGCCTTTCCATGCCTTCACTTGCCATGACTTGTCATGACATGGCCTAACTTTCCATTCCTTCACTTTCCATGACTTTCCATGCCATGTCTATTCTAACAAGGTGTTAATTTGTCAAACATATGTAATAAGCACTGAAAAAAACCTTAGTGTCAGAGATACTACAACAAATGACTTTCTAGTAAAAAACATGATAACATAGGGGCCCCACTAGCTGAAACCCAATGTTCTGGATCTAATGCAACCGATGGATAATCCATATGAGGCTTGATTTTATTTTTTTCATGAGTTGCAACTCACATCCTCAAGCCATTAAGGGACATGTGGAC
This sequence comes from Picea sitchensis, assembly GCA_010110895.2. Lineage (NCBI taxonomy): Eukaryota > Viridiplantae > Streptophyta > Pinopsida > Pinales > Pinaceae > Picea > Picea sitchensis. The sequence continues at coordinate 27,611 of SNQJ01S0008685.1, read as the reverse complement.
AATTTGGTCAAGGGGCATAAAATCAAAACCGAGCAGCATAACGTTGTTTTGTAATCTCCCACAAGTTTGTTTGTCCAAGGACCACACAACTACACTACCCAAAAAATACCAACATAGTGTTCTTGAAAATCAACCTCCTCTTCAGAAATTACACTATGCCTCATTGAGAAAAACCCTAGTGTTAGAGATACTCCAACAATTTTTTTTTCAATCTATAGAATGACATGGGAGAGGCCCCACTAGCTGAATCTTGGTTCTCTGGATCCAATGAAACTATAAGTTCATCGATCAAAGTCATGGTTCAAGTTTTCATGAGTTGCAACTCGCCTCCTCAATCCATTCAGGGACATCTAGACAATTTTTCATTGGGGCATAAAATCCAAACCGAGTAGCATAACAAATCTCTGTATGATCATGCAAGTATGTTTGGCCAATGCCCACATGAATATACTACCCACAAACTCCTAACAAAGTGTTCTTGAAAATTGACCTTCTCTTCAAAAATTGCACTATGCCTCATTGAGAAAAATCCTAGTGTCGAAGATACTCCAATAAATGGTTTTACGGTCGACGAAATGACAACAAAGGGGCCCTGTGAGTTTAAACCCAGTGATCTGGATCCAATGCAACTGATAGTTCATGATTCCCGGATTGATCGTTATTGCGATTTGAAGCTCACCTCTTCAAGCCATTCATGGACATGTGGCCAATTTGGTATGGGGGCATAAAATACAAATCGAGCAGCGTAACAAAGTTCCATAAGCTCCCATAAGTATGTTTGGCCAAGGGCTACATGACTACACTACCCATTGATTCCCAACATAGTGTTCCTGAAAATTGACCTCTTGTTCAGAAATATCACTACGTCTCATTGAGGAAAACCCTAGTGTCATAGATGCTCCAACAAACGGTTTTCCAATCGATGAAATGACAATGGAGGGGTCCAACTAGTTGAAAATCGATGCTCTGGATCCAATGCAACTGGCGGTTCGTCCATATGAGTGTTGTTTTTAGTTTTATAGTGAGTTGAAAATATCATCCTCAATCCAGTTAGGGACCTGTTGGTATGGAAATGCAAGGAAAGGAAAATCAAGGCAAGACATGGGAATCAAAGGAAATACATGACAAGGCTAAGCATGGCATGACATTTAAAGGGAAGGAAAGGTCTAGTTCTAGTTGTAGGTAAATCCTATTAGTTATTATAATCCATGTTTGACGACTATGAACATACCTTAGATATATGAATAAAGAGAGCTTATATTATGACATTTGTTACATGCCGCTCTTGTGCGCATTGAGCGAACTTATTCTTTGAGGACACTTGCGTGCAAGTGATCCGGGTCATTATACTATTGGTTGTTTTGATTATGATTATGAGATATTGTGGATTTGATGATATGTTATTTTGTTGTATTTACATAGATAGGTGTTATTGATTGGGTTCTCCTGAGTGTGCAGGACTCTGGACATTGAGGATGCCAAGGCATCGATGAAACCCCTTGGACTCCGAATTGAGTCAGGGAGTGGAATCTTAGGGTTTGAATGTTGTTGATGTGACATATGTACATATGATTAGATGTTATGATGATTGATTAATATTGCTGACATGATTCATTGATGGATGCAGGTTGACTATAACTTTCCGACCAGACTCACATTTGGAGTAGAGGGGTCACACATGAAAACTAGAGACACAAAAACTTGAAGAATCTGCATGATTCTGAAACAGGTTCAGATTTGGTGGATCCCACCATGTATAGGCAATTGATTGGATAATTGATGTACAGGATCCACACTAGGCCAGATATATGCTATGCAGTGATTGCAATGAGTCAGTTCATGACTGAACTGAGACAGAGACACTGGGTGCTAGCAAAGCACATCTTGAGATATCGCAGAGGGACCATTACTTATGGTCTGAGATATACATCCAGTGGTGGTCTATTTATCCATGGGTATGAAAAAGCTGACTGGGAAGGAAGCCTAGTGGATCAGAAGAGTACTTCCAGATACTGCTTTAGTTTAGGATCCGCTATGATCTCTTCGTCAAGCTGAAAGCAGGAACCCATTGTATAGAGTACAACAGAGGTTGAGTACATTGCAACAAGTGATGCTAGCAAGGAAGAAATATGGCTCAAAAAATTGGTTTCTGGGTTGTTTGGTGACAAGATCGAGACGACGGTGGTTCACTCTGATAATCAAAGTTGCATAAAATTGACAGAGAACCCGGTATATCACGACAGGTCAAAACATATTGACATTAGGTACCACTACATCCGAGACTTGGTCCAGAGAAAAACTGTAAAGTTACAGTACATAGCCACGAGCGAGTAGGTAGCTGATATCCTGCCCAAACCTCTGACCTTGAGACACTTTGTGTAGCTGAGAGGCAAGCTTGGTGTGACTGAGAATGACTCCCTCGTTGAGAGGGAGTGTTAAATTTGGCAGCATTGATAGTCATTCTCCAATGAGAGGCCATATGGGCCACCCTGAGGCTATCCAGGGATATTTGGAGAATCAACCAGTTTTGTGAGGCATTGGCAAAATCCAGGGGGAACGAAAAACCTCTGTGAGTCAAACCAATAGTAAGGACGAACGAGATGCTATGTGAGTCTAATGAAAAATTTAGGGGGAACGTACAACCTCTGTGAGCATAGACACTCTAGTGCAAAATTCAGGGGGGATGTACAACCTCAGTGAGCATAGACAGACTAGAGAAAAAGTTAGGCGTAACATACAACCTCTGTGAGCCTAGTCAAACCTTGTGAGCCATGAGAAAAAGTCAAGGTATCTAACAAAAGTTAGGTTGAATGTAAAATTCCTATGAGCTAGAAACAAATGATATTCCTAATATTGCAAATGATGTAATTGTATTGATCTAGTGCGTTGGCACGTGTAAACATTATCCACCATATAGAGAATTTCAAATTGCCTTATCAAGAGTTGTAACTAAAGTCTTGAGTCTAGTTCTATATTATAACTAAAGTGTAATGTTGAGTTGCAACTAAAGTCTTGAGTCTAGTTCTATTTTAGAACTAAAGTGTAATGTTGAGTTGCAACTAAAGTCTTAAGTCTAGTTATACTTTAGAACTAAAGTGTAATGTTGAGTTGCAACTAAAGTATTAAGTCTAGTTCTAAGTTTGAACTAAAGCATGTTAGTCTCAAGTCTAGTTCTAAGTTCGAACTAAAGTGTAAGCTGAGTTGTAACCAATCTCAAGTCTAGTTCTAAAGTTCGAACTAAAGTGTAATGTTGAGTTGTAACCAATCTGAAGTCTAGTTCTAAGTTCGAACTAAAGTATGAAGATGAGTTATGACTAATGCATGCAATCAGGTTACTATTTCGAGCTTCTCCTCTTCCCCTCTTGAACCTATATAAGAAGAGGTTGAACCCTCTCCTCAACACAACTTTGCAACACAATTTTGAAACAAAGTTTTCATATGTAGGTTGAGGGTGAAGTAATAGAGGAGCACATCAGTGATAAAGAGGCAACCTATCAATGGTGTATTTCTGCAAGGTCTTGTAAGTCTTTGTTAGGTTAGATTCATCTTGGAAATCTCTTTGAGAGAAGTACATTCATGGTGGATATTTGTAAGAGATCTTACATTATTAATGCAATACAGGAATATTGTTTTCTTGGGTTTTTCTCTCTGTACAGGGTTTCCCCAGGGTATATGTGTTGTTGATATGCATGTTTACTTATCTACATAATTATTCCTATTCGATTATGATTTGAAATTGTTGAAGTGTATTAAGATGGAATCAAATTATTGAGGAAAATAAAATAATTAATCCACATAAAAAATCAAGCTCATAATTATTATTGTTGACATGATTCGTTGATGGATGTAGGTTGATGATAACTTGCTGACCAGACTCACATTTGGAGTAGAGGGGTCATGCATGAAAACTAGAGACACTGAGGGAGAGATGTGTCACTAGCCCTACCACAACCTATTATCACTCCCGCCGTGGCTCAAACTATACCTTAACGATTACCTAGTTTGAGAAGACCCACGATGCCATGAGGGAAGACTATGATAGTCACTCAAGATGATTCTAAGGGGTGCGCAATAAGGTAGGGTCCTTATTTCTTAGAGTCCCTTAGTCTCCCACAAGATCACCTCACAGAGTATTGACTCTAGGGGTTTCGCATCTACCAGATTCAGTCAAGAGGCGAGTGGCACCCTTGGAGCACGTAGTGCGTCTTAACAGGCATGTCACGCAAATAAAACAGAAAGAGGTGAGCGGAACCCTTGGAGCACGTGGTGCATCGTGAAGGGCACGTCACAATTTTAGATGGTAAGTTAATAAACCTAGTGCCTAGAAAACTATGCCTCCTTAGGACCTGGTCGGCCTTAAAATGAATAAAGTGATGAGTAAGTTTAATAACAAATTTTCCCTTAAGAACTGTCGCCAAGCCTAGTGAATTTAAAACCTAGGTCTAAGTAGAACCTATGAACAAAAATAACTAGACATATAACAAGAAGGGGGTAAAGAAATTCAAACTTTAATTATTAAAGTAAAATTTATAATGGAGAATTAAATTTATTAAAAGGGGTAAATGGTTGTTTTTATCTACACTTGCTAAATTGATTTTAGTTAAAAAGGAAAAATGGTAAATGGTTGTTTTTATCTACGCTTGCTAAATTGATTTTTAGTTAAAAAAGAAAAATGGTAAATGGTTGTTTTTATCTACACCTCCTAAATTGATTTTTAGTTAAAAAGGAAAATGGGGGGGGGGTACTAAAAAGAAAAGGTAACGAGTGGTAGCTCGACCTTGCGAGGTGAGCTTGGTACAAGCATTCTCTGGTATCTTGTGAGTGGCCCCTTTGTGGCTTGGGGGGATTAGGGGGAAGAAGAGTACCCCTAGCATTGGATGGGAGGTATCGGTGAGGTCACATCAGTTGGCAAGCGGGAGCTGGAAGGATCACGTGTGGGACAATGACTTCGGAGCATTCACATTTGGCTACAATACACATGTGTGTATTTGTATTGAATGGCAGTTAAATGATGTTCATACACCTTCAGTTAAGGTACTTCTACTGTGTTAAGGTTTATGTTTTATTCAGTGTGACACTATCCAGAGATTTCGTTTTTATCTTTCAACGTATTTGTCTTGATGAGCCCAACATTTAATGATCAGAGAATTCAAAGGTATCCCAGCCTTATACTCATTGTATTTTTGTTTTGATTTCCCTTGGTGAATCCAAACTTTGAATGCAAATGAATTATCTCCTTGTTTTGGTTATTGATTTAATACAAAGATAAATTTGTGTTTTTATATTATGCCCCTTATCCTTTAAGTTATTAGTATGTGCCTGAGAATTCGGCCAGGAGCCGAATCGACTGTGTTTCACTCCAGTGTTAAATATTTAGATTCAAATGTCATTCTTTTCTGTGCATGGATAATAAGTGAATGATAATTTCCCTCCCCAAAAAATTCCTTATTGTGTACAACAAAAATACTTCTTCATTGCTCTGTGATTATGGTTTCTTTATTCAGCCAATTTTAATTATGATTTCCCAACAAATTCCTTATTTTGTACAACAAAAATACTTCTTTATTTCTCTGCAATTAATGGTGTTTATTGTGGGTCGTTCCTTTTCTGAATATACAACGTTCGTTGGTATTTGTTATATGTTGTTTTATAGTATGTGTTTTCATATTGCCTTCCTGCTACTAAGTTTTATTGGAATGCACCTTCCTTCACCTTCATTGGAGAATCAGTCTCTGCATTCTAAGCTTCATTTTTCCCAGCGTTGATTATAGCATAATTTTCATAGCCTTGGGAAATTTAGTATGTATTTCTTTTATAATATGGTAATTTATATATTTATTATTGATGTAGTAGGGGAATAATAAAGAAAATGTTGTTTGTGATGTCGCAATAATGTTGATAGAGTTTTTTTCACTCTCCCTTGTATCTATATAAATCCAATTGATAATCTGCATTTTTCAATATTAGTATGATTTAGATACACGCGTTTGTTTATGTTCCTATATGATGGAAAGACAATGTATTTCACATGTTATGTTAATCGTTGCAGTCGATGCTTTGTATGGTTTGTCATTTCTTGAAAGTTGCTCCAGGAATGAAGCAAAGGCCAAATGGAAGGCCCCTTCCATTGATCCATCCACTAACACTTTAAGAATAGATCTCATCCATAGAGATTCCCTCATCTCTCCCCAGAACCTTTCAAGTGTTGAATGACTGCGTGGAGCTATCAAAGTAAGTCGTAATAGGAAATGCGGTTGCAACATTAACTTCCAAAAAATTATCTCCTCATTTTTATTTTACAAATAATATCTCTCTCGCTCTGGGATTTCCTTACACACACAATGTATTGTTGGTTGGTACCTCCCGGTGAATTTCCCTCTCTTTGTGCAGCGAGCCTGGAAGGCACTGCTTCCCCTCCTTGGGATGAGCTAATGCTCGACATCCTCCTTAATTTTTTGATATTATGCTCTGCGTTACAACCTTCATTGGAGATTTCCGCCCATAAAATCTCACTCAAATGCAAGGATTTTAAAGTCTGTCAGGCACCTTGTGTTTCCTTCTTAATTAAAGATTTTATAATTCCATTTTATTTCTGAATCTGGCGAGAGATTAAGGATTGTGTCTCCATTGCCCAACAATATTTGCACTAGTCTTACTATTCCTTGGTTAATAGTTAAGGACATAAAGTTGTTATCTTCACCCTTATGTTTCCTCCTTCTAGCAAGTGGCATCATGCTCCTTTGAGACTTGGCGATGCCAAAATTGATCCTCGAGTTAAATTCTGGTCAAACATAGTTAGGAGATACCTTAGTTTGACTGAAACGTTTTTTTTCCTCCCAGCTTTAAATACTCACTCCCTTTTTTTTTCAGCGTACTATTCAATTGTCTGTGTGGTTATTTCAGGATTTGATTGGGTGTTGTATGTCATCCACATGTTCCTTATAGAAATGCTAAAACTGGTCCTCCTTAACTATCCTCATTTTCATGGTTAGGCGAGATAATGTCTATTGCCTTATCTCTTTCTTAGATTGAGTTAATTTCTTAAAATGGAAATGTAGTAGTAGACTTTTTTGGACTCATGTACATGATTGATGTTTTTTTTAATGAAAGCTTAACTCTAGGTAGTATCTCAATCAAACATGTGGAGCAATATGCTTGTGAGGTTTGCTAGATAAGGAATGGATTGATGATTCCATTGCACATCCAGTTTTGTTATGGTCAAATGATTATGTCTCTCGTTAATTGTGTGCATAAGAGACTGCAGCATTTTCTTGTTTGCTTAATTCATATTAACTTCGCACAGATTTTTTAAATAGTGGTGGTTGCATTTAACCTTGATACACGTATATTGTGCATTCAATTGTAAATGGTATTAGTCAAGTCTTGCCAACCCTTGAAAATTTATTAAGTCTTAAATTTGGTTAATTTCAAAATTAAATAAGTAGCCTTGTTGATTACAAATTTTAGTAAGTACATTGCATGATTTTTAATGTAGGGGTCGGTACATAACATATGTACAAGTCACTTTATAAAAGATGTGGATGTATTGGAAATTTAAGGAAGGACATCTATAAAAGAGATTATTAATTTTTCTTATAAAATGTTACTCTTGTTTTGGACAATGGCATAAGTATCCTAACAATGTCATGGTCAGGATTGGACACATTACATGGGCATCCTTATAAACATTGTGGTTAGCACAACAACATTTATGTAATCCTTGTTGGTTAAGTACCTTGATTTTAGAATATTGGGCCAGAACTACATTAACAACCTCAAGGGTTGATCCCTTCATAGTTATTTAATTGCACAAATATGCAAGTTGAAAATTATTTTCACCTTTGTACAAGATTAAAGTCCCTCATCTTAATAATTTTAGTCTAGAACCTTCTTATTAGTCAAGTAAGCTATCGACTGGAATTATGGACTGTGGACTCTCACAAGTAGTTAAGCTTGCATCACTTTATTTCCTTATCTATTTGAGCATTGTCTTATTTCTCCAAGATTGACGAGCTAATCTTCCTTTCCTTGTAAGGTGTCACTATTCTTCATCAACTCTTCATTGCGTTGTTATTTATTTTAGTAATGAGTAGTGTTGGAAGATATTACCTTGTGTCCTGTTTCTTTATGATGTTGTCGAATCAGGTTGCTAGGATTTGTTCATTGCCTTTTCTCTCCAAAAGGATGATAATAATAATAATAATAATAATAAATTTGTTTTTACCTATTGTGTATTGATGTTGTGTCATAACAGTCGGGGATATTACATATGGTATCAGAGTGGGTTCAACCCTGCGACTGTGGATCACCATGGTTTCCACTTTAGTAAACCCTTGAGTAATAACATAGCGCTAATTAAAACTTCAACCTGTCCATGCGGTGATATCGATTAGAGGACGCCACAGAGTTTCACAACATGGTGTCGTGGAAGGAGATTTGATGCTTCCAGAAGTGCTCATACCCTTAGAGTCTAACCCCCAAGGGGAAGAATAAGTCCTTGGGATAGATTCGATTGTTTTAAGGGATGATGATGGTCTGACAAGGTCCTTATAGGGAATGTTAGAGGCCTTGATTCACCATATGTACTGATATGAGGCCAGGGCACCTGTACCCCTAAGGGTCCACAATGCACCCTAACCAATACCATTAGAATTCGTCGAGAGCTCGAGATGGATAAGTTCTCAAGTCCATGAGTGTCGCAGATAGCTTTGTCGTTGAGGCATGGCTAGAGATCAAGGCAATGTGACTCATGCTTTCTGATTACGACCTCCAACATGAAGGTCCGCAGGGACATATTTCAATTGAAGGGGAGCTCTCTTTTATGGTAAATGATTCTCCTATGACATTTGAACATGGTAGTCGAAGACGTGTCATGGGAAATTTTCGAGGAACGATTTTGGGCGAGGTATCTTTCTGAGGAATTCATTGAGTGTCAGGGCAATGAGTTCAACACCATGAAATAGGTTGGTCGTACGGTGCCTAAGTACGAGTCCCATTTTGTGGAGTTGCTTCGGTATGATCCACACCAAAATATTGAGAAACTTAAGGTCAACAGGTTCGTGTTTTTCCTTAATGTCAAAATTTGTGCAAGGGTTAGAATTTTGATGCCTCAAACCTTGCATGATGTTTTCCATAAGGCCCTCATAGCAGAGGAGAATCTTATCAGTGGGGGTCAGAGCAGGACTCCAGCGAGACCAACATGACAAGTGTCATCTGGTGTGCAGCAACATCAAATGCCAGCTAGACATTCACCAGGATATCATGGTTTCCAAAGAGGATCCACTTTCACTACACCTCGGCGACCAATGCCTCTGTAGCATAAGAATTATCTAGGACCATAGCACTAGCGACAGCGTCGAACACAGTAGAAGAAGTTTAGGCGATTACAGCAGAACAAGACGGGTTTTTGTCCGGTGGGTCGTCATCTACTACATCGAGTACCAGGAGTGCTAAACCAAAGAAAGGGTTTTGGACATGTGGAGAGCCACATTACCATCATGACTGCCCAATGGAGAGGACCAAGGCGTCTGGATCAGTCAGACCCACTACTATGGGAGATTGGGACAAGGCCCATTGGATCCATGCAGCGATGAATAACCACCAAGAAGAGCACCATTCAACTGTGCTCGAGATGTCAGGTACCATCACTAACCACATCCTTAGAATTTTGATAGATCCAGGTGCTACTGAGAGTTTTATTTATGGTGCAATGCTAAAAAGAATTAAGGTAAAGGCAGTTGAACATGAAGAGTTTAGCTTTGTAGATATGGCTTCGGGATCCAAATAGAATTTTGGTGGGATGATTACGGGTTGTAGCCTTAACCTAGGAGAGTTTTTCACTAGGACCAACCTGTACGTCAAAACCTTAGGGTCTTATGATGTCGTGATCGGTATGGACTGGTTGGAATCGGATGAGGCGATACTCAACTGTAAGAGGAAATGATTGAGCTTGGTCGATGATGAGGGACAAACATGCGTGATTGTAGGTCGGAACCAAGGAGTTTCCATGAGGTTCATCTCTTCCTTGTAGCTAGGGAAGAGCATGCGTAAGGGATGTACTCTTTATGCGATCCTTGCGTTAAACAAGAAGGGAGTAGCAGAAGGTCTATAAAACCTTCTGGTGGTGCAAGAATTTGTGGACATATTCCCTGAGGACTTACCTGGGATGTCACCTGAGAGGGAATTGGAATTTACCATAGACCTAAAACTGGGGACTGAACTGATAGAAAGAATGCCTTATCGGATGTCGACCTCGGAGTTGCAGAAGTTGAAAATGCAACTGAAAGAGTTGTTGGACCTAGGAATCATACGTCCAAGTGTGTCACTGTGGGGTGCGCCTGCTATTTTCATATGGAAGAAGGATGGGTCATGGAGACTCCGCATTGACTACCGTCAATTGAACAAGGAAACGATGAAGAATCAATATCTGTTTCCAAGGATTGATGATCTATTTGATCAGATGAAATGCGTGACGGTTTTTTCAAACATCGACTTGAGATCAGGGTATCACCAATTACTAAAGGAGGATGACATCCCTAAGACCACCTTTAAGACAAGGTTTGGACATTACAAGTTTATTGTTTTACCGTTTGGATTGACGAACACCCCAGGGGTATTTATGAGTTTGATGAACGAAGTGTTTCGCGAATACTTGGACAGGTTCATCCAAGTATTCATTGACGATATTTTGAATTACTCTCGGACGATGGAGGAGCATGACGAGCACTTGGATCTTGTGCTAGAGTGTCTATGAGCGAAAAAATTGTTTGGGAATCTTTCAAAATGCTCGTTTTATCAATTTAAGATTCACTACTTAGGGCATGTTATCTCCAGCGGAGGTATTTTTGTGGATCCAACAAATGTCAAGGCTATTATGGAATGGCGTGCATCGATGAATTTTCCCAAAGTGCGTAGCTTTATGGGTTTAGCAGGATACTATCGACGGTTCATCTAAGGTTTTTCAAAGATAGCAAATTTGATCACAGAATTGCAGAAGAAGAGAAAGAAGTTTGTTTGGACCGAGAAATGCATGGAAGCATTTCAAAGGCTCCAAGAATGTTGACAACATCACCAATACTAAAGGTCCCTAACATGGATGCAGACTTCTTGGTATGCACTGACGCATCCAAAGAAGGCTTAGGTGGAGTCTTGATGCTAGACATTCGAGTGATCTTTTACATATCGAGGAAGTTAAGAAGGCATGAGGAGAACTATGCAATGCACGATTTGGAATTGTTAGCCATTGGTTATGCCTTGAGAGTTTGGATACACTACCTTATTGGACAAAAATTTGAACTAAAAATGGACCATTGTGGACTACAACACATCTTTATGGAAAGTGACTTGAACACGCGACAACGGTGTTGGTTGCAGTTGCTTAGCGAGTAAGATTTCGATATTTCTTACATAAAAGGAACAATGAACAGAGTGGTGGATGCATTGAGTCAGAGAACACACATATTTTTGGTGATGCCTCTTTATACGAATCTATGTGAAAATATTCTAACTTTAGAGCGTGACGATGACTGGTACAAGGAGGTCAAGTATTTTATTGGACAAAACACAATGATGGTACCAAAATTTGAGGGATTTATTATGGACAACCATGGATTTTTGGGGTTTAAAATTTGAATTTACGTACCGCCCAACATCGAGTTGAGAAGTTTGATCCTAAACGAGGCTCATAGAGTAGTGTACATGGTTCATCCTGGAGTCACAAAGATGAGGGAATACCTTAAACCCTTATTCTTCTAGAAAGGAATGAAGGCAGATGTAGTCAACTACATGGCAAGATGTCTAGAATGTCAGTAGGTGAAGGATGGACATAGACATTCGACAGGATTACTACAACCACATGTTATTCCATAATCAAAATGGGAGGTCATTTCGATAGATTTCATTGTTGGATTGCCACTAACGACAAGGAGACATGCTTCGATTTTGTGGTAGTCGACACTCTGACGAAGAGTGCTCATTTTATTCCTATGCATACGACATATCAGGTACCTGACATAGCTAGAGTTTTCATCAATGATAATGTGAGACTTCATGGCATGCCTAAGAGGATTATATCCAATAGAGGGTCGGTGTTTACAGGACAATTATGGACTAGTTTCCAAGAGGCCTTGGGAACCGAACTTAACTTTCATACCATGTATCATCTAGAGACAGACGGGTAGATTGAAAGAACAAACCAAATCTTGGAGGATATGTTGTGTATCTACGTTATGGACCAATAAAAGCTTTGGGAAAAGTTCCTTCCACTGGTAGAATTTGCATACAACAACAGTTATCAAAACACCATTAAGATGACACCTTTTGAGTTGGGATCGACTTGAGGACAGGGTCCTGGTGGGACCAGAAGAAATCCAAGAAATGGAAGATCAAATGAAAACAATAAAATAAAGGATCAAGAAAGAACAAGATTGGTAGAATAATTATGTCGATGCACATTATGTTGATCGTAGTTATGAAAATGGAGATTGAGTCTCCTTGTGGGTGAAATTGCATAAGAGTTCGATCAAGTTTGGAAAGGGTGCTAAAATCTCTCCTAGGTTCATGGGACCTTTCAATATTGTGGAAAAGAAGGGGCATGTGGCCTATCAACTAGCCTTTCCTGATTCTTTGAGGTGTATGCACAATGTTTTTTAGGTATCTGTTTTGAGACATTATGTTAGTGATCCTACACATGTTATTGACATGAATACCTTGCAAGTATCAGAAAAGCGTGCTCTCACAACAGAACCAATCTGCATCGTGGACCATCGCATTCGAAAGCTACGACGTCGAACAATAGATTAGGTCAAGGTCTAGTGGGATAACTATAGTCTACACTCGACAACCTGGGAGGACGCATATGATATGCATCAACAATTTCCATTTTTGTTTGATAGCTAGACCTATGATATTCAAATACACTTTATTTTGGCACTTACATACAGTGAAAATTCGGGACGAAGTTTAAAACAAGAGGGCATGTATGTAACATCCCTCTCTTGCATGCACTGAGGGAAATTATTCTTTGATGACACTTGCGTGCAAGTGATCCAAGTCATTATACTATTTGTTGTTTTGATTATTATTATGAGATATTGTGGATTTGATGATATGTTATTTTGTTGTATTTACATAGACATGTTCTATTGACTGGGCTCTCCTGAGTGTGAAAGACTATGGACATTGAGGATGTCAAGGAATCGATGAAAATCCTTGGATTTCAAATCGATTTAGGGAGTGGAATGTTAGGGTTTGAATGTTGTTAATGTGACATATGTACATATGACTAGAAGTTATGATGATTGATTATTATTGTTGACATGATTCATTGATGGATGCAGGGTGATGATAACTTTCCATCCAAACTCACATTTTGAGTAAAATGGTCACACACGAAAATCAGAGACATTGAGTTAGAGGTGTGGCACCATCCCTACCACAACCTACTAGCACTCTCGTTGTGGCTCGAACTGTAAGTTAACTATTACCTAGTTTGAGAAGAGCCATGATTCTGTGAGGGCATATTGTGACAGTCACTAATGATGATTCTAAGGGGAACACAATAAGGTAGGGCCCTTATTCCTTAGAGTCCCTTAGTCTCCCACAAGATCACCTAATGGAGTATTGACTTCAAGGGTTTGACATCTACCAAATTCAGTCAAGAGGAGAGTGGCGCCTTTGGATCACATAGTGCGTCTTGAAAGGCATGTCGCACAAATAAAATGGAAAGAGGCGAGTGGCACCCTTGGAGCACGTGGTGCATCCAGAAGGGCAAGTCACAATTTTAGCTGGTAAGTTAATAAACCTAGTGCCTAGAAAACTATGCCTCTTTAGGACCTGGTCGGCCTTAAAATGAATAAAGTGATGAGTAAGTTTAATAACAAATTTTCACTTAAGAATTGTCGCCAAGCCTAGTGAATTTAAAGCCTAGGTATAAGTATAACCTCTCAACAAAAATAATTAGACATATAACAAGAAGGGCGTAAAGAAATTCAAACTTTAATTATTAAAGTGAAATTTATAATGGAGGATTAAATTTATTAAAAGGGGTAAATGGTTGTTTTTATCTACACTTGCTAAATTGATGTTAGTTAAAAAGGAAAAGGGTAAATGGTTTTTTTTATCTACACTTGCTAAATTGATTTTTAGTTAAAAATGAAAAAGGGTAAATGGTTGTTTTTATCTACACTTGCCAAATTGATTTTTAGTTAAAAGGGAAAAAGAGGGTGAGGGGGACTTAAAAGAAAATAAAACTTAGAAAAAGGGGAAACTTAAATAAAAAGGGGAATTCCCAACTTAGTAAGGAATCTAGCCTTTGGGACTTTCTATTTATGAACTCAACTAGGAATTAAGTAAGGTGTAAGTCATTTAAGAATTGTAAGGGAATAATGAGACACCGATGAGCATTTTTAGGAACTCTTTTGAGTAGGTGAGGGAAATATGAATATTTAATTAATTAATAAATTGATTTTCTGGTGAAACTAGGGGATCGAGCGACATGTGTACGGGGGCGGTTTTTCCTAATTAAATAAATGAAAAAGACATCTAATGAGGTTTTGGGAAACTAATGTCTAAGAAACTCTATAAAAGAGAAGGAAGAGGAGGAGTAGAGAACACAGCTGGCTTGTGTAAAGTTACGCTGTTGAAATTTCATCTTGACTGAACTTTCTCTTATGGGAGTTGGGATACCCAGCTCGGGTAACGAGTGGTAGCTCGACTTTGCGAGGCGAGTTGGGTGCTATCATTCTCCAGTATCATGTGCATGGCCCCTTTGCGGCTCACAGGTCTCAGGGGAAGAACAATACCCCTAGCGTTGGCTGGGAGGTACCAGTGAGGTCACATTGATTGGCAAGCGGGAGCTGGATGGAGAACGCGTGTGCCAACGACTTCAGAGAATTCACATTTGGCTACAGTATGCATCTGTATATTTGAATTGAATGGTAGTTAAATGATGTTCTTGCGCCTTCAGTTAAGGTACTTCTAATGTGTTAAGGTTTATGTTTTATTCAGCGTGACACTATCCAGAGATTTTAATTTTATCTTTCAACAAATTTGTTTTGATGAGTCCAACGTTTTATGATCAGAGAATTCAAAGTTATCACAACCTTATGCTCACTGTATTTTTGTTTTGACTTCCCTTGGAAAACTCAAACTCTGAATGAAAATGAGTTCTCACCGTCTTTTTTTTATTGATTTAGTACAAAGATAAATTTGTGTTTTTATCTTCTGTCCCTTATCCTTTAAGTTATTAGATTGTGTCGGAGCAGTCAGCCAGGAGCTGAATCGACTATCTTTCACTCCAGTGTTAAAGATTTAGATTCAAATTCTCTGCTTTCCTTTGCATGGATAATAAGTGAATGATAGTTTCCTTGCCCAACAAATTTCTTATTGTGTATAGTGAAAATACTTCTTTATTTCTCTACGATTCTGATTTCTTTATTCACCCAATTTCATTTGTGATTGCCCAACAAATTCCTTAACAACAAAAATACTTCTTTATTTCTCTACAATTAATGTTGTTTATTGTGGGTCGTTCCTTCTATGAATATACAACGTTCTTTGGTATTTGTTATATGTTGTTTTATAGTATGTGTATTCATATTTCTTTCCTGCTGAGTTTTATTGTAATGCACCTTTCTTCTCCCTCATCGGAGAATTTGTCTCTGCGTTCTAAGCTTCGGTTTTTCCAGCATTGATTATAGCATAATTTTCATAGCCTTAGGAAATTTAAAATATATTTATTTTATAATATGTTATTTTTTATATTTATTATTGATGTAAGTAGGGGAATAATAAAGAAAACGTTGTTTGTGATGTTGCAATAATGGTGAGAGAGTTTTGTTAGCTCTCCCTCTCCCTCGTATCTATATAAATCCAATTGATAATCTGCATTTTTCAGTATTAGTATCCTTTAGCTACACGTGTTTGTTTATGTCCCTCTACGATGGCAAGACAATGTATTTCACGTGTTATGTTAATCGTTGCATTCGATTCTTTGTATGGTTTGTCATTTATTGAAAGTTGCGCTGGAAATGAAGCAAAGGGCAAAATTGAAGGCCCCATGCCACTGATACATCCACTAAAACTTTAAGAATAGATATAATCCACAGATATTCCCTCATCTATCCCCAGAACCTTTCAAATGTTGAACGACTGCATGGAGCTATCGAACTAAGTCGTAATAGGTGGCGCAGTTGCAACATTAACTTCCCAGAAATGATCTCCAAGTTTTTATTTTATGAATAATATCACTCTCTCTACGATTTCCTTACACACACAACGTATTGTTGGTCGGCCTCTCCTGGTGAATTTCCTTCTCATTATGCAATGAGCCTGGAGTGATTTGCTTCCCCTCGTCGGGTTGAGCTAGTGCTCGACATCCTCCTTAATTTGCTGAGATTATTCTCTACATTACAACCTGCGTTGGAGCATTCCGCCCAGAAACACTCACCAAGATGCAAGTCTTTTAAAGTCTGTCAGGCACCCTGCGTTTCCTCCTTAATTAGATATTTTATAATTCCGTTTTATTTCCGAATCTGGCGAGATATTAATGATTGTGTCTCCATTGCCCAACAATATTTGCACTAGTCCTACTATTCCTTGGCTAATAGTTAAGTTAAAAAAGTTGTTATCTGCACCCTTATGTTTCCTCCTTCCAGCAAGTATCATCATGCTTCGTTGACACTTAGCGATGCCATAATTGATCCCCGAGTTAAATTGTGGTCGAACATATTTAGGCAATTAACGCATAAAAGATTAACCCTGAACGCAATTAACGCATATTGTGGGTTAATTTATGCGTTAATTGCCTAAATATGTTCGACCACAATTAACCCATATTGTGGTCTCTCGTTAACGCATAAAATATTGCAAAATTTTATTGTTTTCTTAATTCATATTAAATTCACACAGATTTATTAAATGGTGGTGGTTGCATTTAACCTTGATACAGGGATATTGTGTGTTGAACTCTAAATGGTATTGGTCAAGTGTTGCCAACCCTTGAACATTTATTAAGTCTTAAATGTTTTTAATTTCAGAATTAAATAAGTAGCCTTGCTGATTACAAATTTTAGTAATTACATTGCACGGTTTTTAATGTAAGGGTTGGTACGGAACATATGTACAAGTCACTTTATAAAATATGTGGATGTAATGTAAATTTAAGGAAGGGAATCTATAAAAGAGATTATTAATTTTGGTTGTAAAATGTTACTGTTGTTTTGGACAATGGCATAAGTATCCTAACAATGTCGTGGTTAGGATTGGACACATTACATGTTTATCCTTATAAACATTGTGGTTAGCAAAAAAACCTTTATGTAATCCTTGTTGGTTAAGTACCTTGATTTTAGATTATTGGGCCCAAACTACATTGACAACCTCTAGGGTTCATCCCTTCATAGTTATTTCATTGCGCAGATATGCAAGCTGAAAATTCTTTTCACCTTTGTACAAGATTAAAGTCCCTCATCTTAATACTTTAAGTCTAGAACCTTCTTATTAATCAAGTAAGCTATCGATTGAAATTATGGACTGTGGACTCTCGCAAGTAGTTAAGCTTGCGTCACTTTATTTCCTTATCTATTTGAGTGTTGTCTTATCGCTCAAAGCTTGATGAGATAATCTTCCTTGCCTTGTTAGGTGCCGCTATTCTTCATTAACTCTTGATTGCGTTGTTATTTATTTCAGTAATGAGTAGCGGGAGATGTGATTACCTTGCGTCACGTTTCTTTATGATGTCGTCGAGTCAAGTTGCTAGGATTTGTTCATTTCCTTTGCTCTTCAAAAGGATAATAATAATAATAAAAAAAAAACAAAAAAAAAATTATATGTTGTGTATCAATGTTGTGTTGTAACAGTCGTTATGATGTTGTCGAGTCAAGTTGCTAGGATTTGTTCATTTCCTTTGCTCTTCAAAAGGATAATAATAATAATTAAAAAAAAACAAAAAAAAAAATTATATGTTGTGTATCAATGTTGTGTTGTAACAGTCGAGGCTGTTACAACATTGAAATTCTTAATAAAGTACTTTGCTCTAATATATATGGGATACCATGTTGTACAATTAGATGATTAACAAATCCTTTGATTGTAGTTTTTATGTATTAAAAATGAACATTTAGTACAAGAACTATTTAAGTATTAAACTTTTTCATTCAAGTATTAAACTTGTTCATTGAGGCAAGGCAAGGCATGGAAATGAATGTCAAGGAAAGGCATGGAAAGTAAAGAAAATGAAAGACAAGACATGACATGGCATGGCATTGGAAGGCATGGAATGGAAAGGCATGGTATGGAAAGGCATGGCATGGAAAGGCAAGACATGACATGGAATGGCAAGGAATAGCATGGAAAGTGAAGGAAATGCAAGGCATGGCATGGCAAGTGAAGGTAATGCAAGGCATGGAATGGCAAGGAAAGGAATGGGAAGACATGGCACGGAAATTGAAGGAAAGGAAATGCATGGCATGATATGGAAATGAAAGGAATGGAATGACAAGGCATGGAAAGTGAAGGAAATGAAAGCAATGACATGGAAAGGAAAGGCATGGCATAGCAAGGAAATGTATGGAATACATTTCCTTCAATTGAATTTCCTTCACTTTCCTCTCCTTCAATGCATAGCATAACATGCCAATGATACCATACCATACAATACGATACCAAGGCAAGGCATAATATACCATACCATACCATCGAAAGTCAATGCAAGGAAAAGAATACCATAGCATACAATACCATACAATTCCAAGGCAAGGCAAGGCAAGGAAGACCATACCATACAATACCATGGCTTTCCATTGAAAGGAAAGGAATACCATACCATATCATAACATGTCCAGGAAAGGCAATGCAAGGCATACCGTGCCATACGATACCATATCATGGCAAGGAAAGGAAAGACAACACAAGGAAAGACATACTATACCATACCATACCATACATTGTATTTGCAAGGAAAGGCAAGGCATACCATACCATACCATAGAAAGGAAAGTCAAGACAAGGCAAGACAAGACATACCATACCAAACCATACCATACCATACCATGGCTTGGCGAGGCAAGGAAAGGCATACCATACCATACCATACCAAGGAAAAGCAAGGCATACCATACCAAGACATGGAATGGCATGAAAATGGCAATGACATGCCATGGAATGGATTGGAAAGGAAGGAAAGCAATGACATGGAAAGGAAAGGCATGCCATGGCAAGGAAATGTGTGGAATACATTTCCTTCACTTTCATCTCCTTCAATGCATAGCATAACATGCCAATGATACCATACCATACAATACGATACCACGACAAGGCATAGTATACCATACCATACCATCGAAAGTCAATGCAAGGAAAATAATACCATAGCATACAATACCATACCATTCCAAGGCAAGGCAATGCAAGGGAAGGCAAGGCAAGGAAGACCATACCATACCATACCATACAATACCATGGCTTGCCATTGAAAGGAAAGGCATACCATACCATATCATACCATGTCAAGGAAAGACAATGCAAGACATACCGTACCATATGATACCATATCATGGCAAGGAAAGGAAAGACAACACAAGGAAAGGCATACCATACCATACCATGCCATACATTGGATTTGCAAGGAAAGACAAGGCATACCATACCATACCATACCATAGAAAGGAAAGTCAAGACAAGGCAAGACAAGACATACCATACCATACCATACCATACCATGGCTTGGCGAGGCAAGGAAAGGCATACCATACCATACCATACCAAGGAAAGGCAAGGCATAACATACCAAGACATGGAATGGCATGAAAATGGAAATTACATGCCATGGAATGGATTAGAAAGGCATAGAATTGGAATGGAAATGGCATGGCATGGAAAGGTATGAAAATGGCATGGAAATGGAAATGTCATGACAATGGCATGTCAATGGCATGCCATGGAATGGATTGGAAAGGCATGAAAATGGCATGGTATGGCATGCCAAGGCATGGCATGGCATGTCATGAAAATGGCATGGCATAAACAAGTTTGTGGGATTGGGTTTGGCAAGGTCCTTTGTCTCCTCGTGTGTTCTAGATCAAAAATTGGGTAGGAATTTGCAATAAACTCTCATAGATGGTGAAGGGAAAAGATTAATGGTTTCAAGTCTCCCTGGAGGAATTTTGGTAGAATAGCATTACTTTCTATGGCGTGTCATGAAATGTAACCTCAAAACCTTTATTTATAGGTGGAAAATGATACCCATTCTAATATGTAGTTTACATGTAAAATATCTCATTATATTGAAGAAAATCAATAACTTTAGTGGACTAAATGTTATTGATAATTGATGGATTTAACAAAATTTACACATACCCACTACACAATCTAAACAAACATGAGTGTATTAATGAGTCATTGATTAGTATTTTTGGAATTTATGAAGGGTTACACATAAATCAAATGATTTTATATATTTCATGCATAGAAAGAGGGGAATAATGTATGTTCCCTAGAAAATGGTGAAATTATGGATTGAATCAACTAAGAAACTAAAAGCTAGTATTCTCAAAGGAATGTAAAGGGAATACTGAGGTCAAGGTTTTGTTCTAAGGAGACAAGGAATATTGGGACTTATACCTAGAGGAGAAAAGAAATAATTTTATCATGTATCTCTCATCAGATAAGAAGTTAGGGTTTTGTGGCATTTGAAAACCCTAGTGCTACCTAATGTGCTTGTTATCAAGAAGATAAAGGGTGTTGATCGTGTACAAGTGTGGGATAATAATGTAGATTCCAAAAAGGGCTTACCATTGTGTATGCTACTTTGTTGATGCTCTCTAATGGAGTGAGCTATTAGCTAAATTCATCTTATGGTGTCCATCACTAGGGTTTGAAGAGGTCGACTTCTAACAACCCCTGAGAAGATATTGGTAGGTTCTTGTACTTGATATTCTAAATATATATGAAGTGTTTGGGTTTTCCAAATGTTGTGTACTTGCATAATTGAATTATAGCTTATGTCAACTTCGTAATTGAGTAATTCTAGTACCAGTTATGGAGTTTAATTTGACATAACATTGAGTTGATATTGTTAAGTGATTTACAATTATGTAGAAGATAAATGAGAAAATTTACTTCTATAATAAATTTCTGTAATATGCCATTTTTTAGGTCACAATATTTTCAAGTGAACACTATTTGAGTGTGGACTGTCATTGGATTTAGATGAAGATAATTCAATAGGTATTCCATATTGTTGGTTGTGAGTTAGAATATGGATATCTACAACATTCATGCAAACAATTCAGAAGGAATAATCTATTGATGATGTAGAGATACATGGTTGATTAGCAAACAATTCTACTTGACAACCATTAATTGGTTATGTATTTAACACTTAGAAATATTTTCCACCATACTATATTTCTTAATGCATAATGAAAGTATATATAATCAATTTAGAAAACATTCAATATATTAATACACATAAAATTCATACGCTTTGTAAATCATATATTCATCAACATAAAATGTAGAAACAATGATACTCATAAACAAATGTTCCATGAAATGTGTGTGTGTGTGTGTGTGTATATATATATGTATGTATTCCACATCGTCTAAATTGTACATTTTTTACAAAATGGAAACTCATTCCCAATAACAAAGTGACAACAAGTTCCCTAACATAAACAATATCCATATGGTTTCCTAGATACAAAATGGCTGTAGTTAGTCAATCATTGAGCACTTCCACCCTCGCCACCCTCAGGAGAATCCTGTAAATCTATCTTTATTCTCTTTCTCGAGGAAGCACCTTGAAATATTCTAGGCATGGGCGTGCTTCGACACTATGGAGACTACAAAAAGAATAAACAATGTTATATGTTTTTTTCCTCAATGAATTAATAGACATACAAAGTGATACCTTGTAATTTAACCTAAGAGAACTCACCACATATACTATTTTCAATCAAGAGGGTGTTACCCTCCTCCACGACCTCAATCTCTTTACGATGCCACCCTTCATTAGTTACAAGGATCAATTCAATAAAATTAAACAAATATGCATAAAATCAAATTCATGAAACATAAAAAATTATCATCAATGCATTATCTCGCCGTGAATATCTCAGGCCTCAATGGAGATTAACTGCCAGATGGAACACTAGGCTGTATAGCCTACTCCGAGACAACCTCTACTCTTGTAGTCTCGGTCAATGTGGTCGATGGAAATGGTGGTGGGGGTGGTTTTCATACAGATGGTGGAGATGGGTGCCCTATATGTGAATACAACGAGGATGCGTGCAATAAGAACATAGTTACCAACTTAATGAGAAATCTATAAAGTTCTTGTTTTTTGGAGGGTCCAATTTTTTACCCCATTGTTAAAAATGGTGCTATCAGTAGCGCCGCCCTCCGTTTTTAGGTGGTTTTTAATATTTTAAAATTTTCGATCCACAATGTTTCCACATTATTTTTTTAAATGCTCATTTTCAATCTATTTTCAATTTTTTTAAAATATATATATATATAACAATGTTTTAAGTATTTTTTTCATGTTTCTTTTAATCTTAAAAATGTTTTTTACCATTTACTTTTTTGAAGTTACGATTTTTCATATAATTTTGTCTCAATTAAATTATTGTTCCATACCTTTTAAATATAGTGAAAAACATCATTTTTAACACATTGTTTACCTTTACTTCAATAAATCGAAAACAATTGTAGTTAAATAACACTATTTTTGAATATTTATGAAAAATATACACATTTTATAGGCATATATCATAAAAAACGTATACATTTTGGTACACATTCCTTAAAATAACATGTCAAATAAAGCTTTTTTATGGACATAATTGAACAAAAAAAGTCTAAATTTTATAAAACATTATCATTTTCTTTCATATTTTTATACATTTGAAGTAAAAAAATGACAACATTTAATAAAATTTTCCAATGTATAGCGATTCACATACAAATAAAATAAAAAAAGAAACAATAAAAATATTGATCACAAAACAAAAATAGATACATCTTTATTCTTATTTTCAAATATGAAAGTCAAATCATTACAGTTATAACTCATCAAATATTTGCAAAATTGAGCATCATCTTTAAAGACATCTTTAAACTAATCAACAATATCATATATCCCAAATTCATCATTCTCAACAGACACATTATCATCTTCTTCGATGCCATTTTTTTCTTCCATTGTGTCATTTTGTTCTTCCATTGGTTCTTTTATATCTGCAAGTTCTCCAAAGTGATCCTTTCCAATTATTCCTCCTAATGGTTCTTGAGGATCCTTTGACAATTTTTCCACCCTTCATTCACTAAAATATCCTTTCCTCAAGACACTTCTTGCATTTCATCTGGAAGAGTTGGAATACCATTAATTCTTTGTTGAATAAAATTGCACCGCATTGGGTCACTTTCAACAGCTATGCAATTCCTTCCTTTCTGTAGGAAACATGCTAATGTTGTACCTAATCAAAAAATACAAAATAAATAATTAAGTTAGATACTGTAAAAAGACATAAATTAAAAATAATCTAAGATTGAAGTATGATTTCATAAATATTAGATCATAATTCTTACTTGAACCCGAGAACAAATCCAAAACCCAATCTCCTACATTTGAAAATTTATTTATAAGATAATTAATTAATTCTTGTGGTTTTTGATAAATGTTAACCATCTCTCCTTTCAAATCTTTTTCCTCGTATGTTAGTTTTCTAACCACAACATTGTATACCAATATACTACTAGGAGTCTCTCCATCATTTGCATTGATAAGAATATAATTATAAGAATCATCTTTTGTCCGGGTTGCAAGATGTATACTCTCAAAATCACGTTTACATGATTCTTTCTTGGAGCTCTAAATATTTGGCTTGTGCCTGTAACATAAATAAATTAAAATTCAATTAACTTGTGAATTAATAAAATTGTTTTATAATCTTAATTGCTAAACAAACACTTTCAATATCTTACCAAATAAACTGTATCATTGTCTTTTCTTTCCCCTTGAAGCTTGATTGTACTAATCCTTATTGTGTGTCTGAATGAAATACTAGAAATGTCCAAAATGGTGATGTTGTAACTTCTATAAATCCCATAACCACTTTACTGAAATATTGGTAAGTACAAGGCTCAATATCATATTCAATGTTTTGGGTAGTATAACCATGAGGGAAATCCACAATAAATAGGGAGTATTCTTTTTTAGGAACAATGCTTGAAAGTTTTTCACAATCACCTAATATCACTTTATATTGAAGAGTGTCGAGCCCATTCCAAATGTAGTGATCAAGAGTGTCATCAAGTTGAACATTTTGAACACATCTCCTTCTTTCTCTTTCAAACTTGGCTGTTTGAATAAAACTTTTGAAAGTTTCAGGTACTCCATCTCGATTCTTCTTTGGCATATTTAATGAAGCAAACACACATATAGTTATATATATATAACTATTAAAATATAAATAAATTAACATGCAAATGAATAATATGAATGACATAAATCAACATACCTTTTTGAATGGAACAAAATATTGTTTCAATATTTTTGAAGAGCTTGAATCTAGATAGTTGAGTTTAACATCATCCCAACTTTCTTCATTCAAAATCTTGACCATTTCCTCTTGTATTTTCATATACACCTTGTGACTAAATAAAACAAAAATAATGTTAAACTGAAAAAATTATTTTTTTTGTTCTAACATAAATAAAAATAACTCAACAATCTTACTTTTTAAATTCATCACACATTTCTTCCATTGAAAATTATCCTGACCTAACATGTGACAATATAGTTATGATAAGTTTATCATCCTTCACTCCTTGTATTTATATCCAAGGTGTTATATTCATATCATCAAGAAGATTTCTTATGTCGGGACCTATCTTACTTGTGCTACATATAAATGGTTTAGCCTTATTAACTCTCTGATTTTTTATACTAATATTTTCCCATAGGGTGAAGATCTCATCTATCAAATCCCATACCTGTCTAGTTCTAAATCCCAATTGAAAATATTTATCCATAGCTTTAAATATATCACTTCCTTTGCAATATTTTTCTTTTGTATTTTCATCAAGTGGGAATCCTATTTCCATACAACATTGCTTCTGAAAGTTAACATCAACATTTGATCTCTCCCCGTGGCATATTTCAAAAAATTCATTGTGGAAAAATCTCACCCTTTGAATGAAAGTCATGGACATTCTATACTCATTGTCTATGTTATGATCCCATGCCAGTAACTTTTCTTCTGAATCTGTTAAACCAACATAAATTGTGCATTTGACTATCTCAAAAAGAGGACTATTGGGATATTCTTGCATCAATTCTCTTCTAGCTTCTACAGAATGATTTATTCCAATCACATAATATTTGTAGTCAAACATTTTGATCTATCAAATTATTCTCTCATAGGAACTTCCATTGGGTCAATAAGAACTAGGTAGTCAACCCCATGTGAATATAGATGATATCTAATCAATGCTTTCAAATTGTGAATATGCAAGTGATGTGGTTTTCTAATTTGATATGTTTCTTGCCCTTCTGTAGGTTTATATAGTTGTTTCACATTCAACTGAATTATGTGGCCATCATCAACTAAGTTTGTCATCCTCATTCTATTTCGAATGACATTTTGTGTTGTTTTCATAATACCATCCTCTATATCAAAACCTGGTGTTATTATTTCTCTGCTACCTTTAGAACTTTCACTATAATACTCTGAGCTAACGATGGCTTCTTGAACATTATCAACATTTTTTTTCTTCCTCTTATGATTTAAATGTGTTTCATCTAAA
>SNQJ01S0008684.1:172931-195857 GCA_010110895.2 Picea sitchensis | reverse complement strand
TGGGAGGGGTAACATTGTTTTTAATTTTTGTTTATTTATTTATAAACCATGTCTCCTTAGTTTTGGGGTTTTTCTCTATCTAATTTACCCCATTTTTTTGTATTTATACGTTGTGTTTCAAACTCTTTTTGGTCCCAAAAATCCTGCTCTCATTTCATCTTGCAACTCTTAGTGTCCAATTTTTCTAATTATTTGTGTTTTTTAATGATTTTGTTTGTAATGGTATTTGATTTTTAGGCCATGGTTTAAAAAATGTTACAATTTTAACCTCAAAAAAACAAAGAGTACCATTGTAATTCCATTTTTCAATTTGCAGAGTGATTTTAAGGTTTTTGTTCACAACAATACATGCATTAAAGCCATGGTTGCAAACATGTTTTAATTTTAACCCCCCTCCCAAAAAAATGGTGTTACTTGTAGCATCATTTTTTATTATGGGGTTGCTTTTAAGGTTTTTTTCTACAATGATATCGACTGTTAAGGCCATGGTTGCAAACGTGTTGTAATTTTAACATCTTAGAAAAAGTGGCGATTCTAGGAGCACCCCTTTTCGACTTGGGGGTTGATTTTAAGTTTTTTGTTCACAACGATATTGATTTGGATTATGCTGAGAACAAAATGAGAAAAAATATATATATAAGAGAACACAAAAATATAGTACAACCCAACTTCTATTAATGAATAAGAGATAAAAACAATGTAGACCACAAACTGGCATAATGGGGTGGCTTATCTTTCAAAAGAAAGAGATGTTGGCTACGCTTAATTCACAACAAGATTTTCATCACACTCCATTGTATGCTTAAAGGGCCTCCTTCACCTCAATTATATATGAGAGAGTGAGAGGAGAACAATTCCCATGATGCATGTGGGATATATTAATCTAAGTTTATAAAATTCCCTAGGCATGTAAAACACTAGGATTTCCCGGGCAATCACCCATCCCAATACTACTCTAGCCCGAATGTGCTTAACTGCGGAGTTCTAATGGGATCCGATGCATTAATGCTATTATATAGGCATGTACATAAGATCGTTACATGATGTCTATAATTAACAAATGAAGATGGTATTACATTCCATTCCCCATCAAAAGGGTGAATATCGTGGTTTATCAAAACCATAGGCTCGAAATGTTGATTCAGTGGAAAATGTGGTTGGCCACCGAGATCTACCTGGATCATTCCTCCCCCCTTAGGAAGAAATGGTCCCCATTGCATCAAGTTCCCTTGAGATATGGGGAAACTTATGCTAAATCTGAACCTTGGTGAGTCACTTGCCTTGTTGAAGTAGATGTCTTGCTTGTACTTTTCCCGTGGAAGGATGTCATGGACTCGTTGGAGGTATTAGATCCGTTCAATAGATCTAGATTCATGATCTATCTTGTTCTGAGTGTGAGAGGACTCTGTCGATGAAGATGCAACAAGAAGAGATATATCAATGGGGGCCAACGATTGGAACCCCAAGGACACCTTAAATCGGTCGTGGCCAATAGAGCTATGCTAAACATGTGGATGACTCTAATTCTGTTCGTGCTCTTCTACAATCTCATCGACCTACTTCTGCTGGATAGAAACATCTTGGGCCAAGGATGTAGTGTTTGCAGTGACCTCTTGTTCACCGTATGACTAGATTGTGAAGAGGAAAAACTTTGTGGTCTGAGAGATTACTTTGTGGCATTGTTTTTCTGAGATCAATGAAGTGGAAATAGTCGGAGCTACCTATGGTACCTTGTAGAGATGACCTCTGAGAGTAACAATGAAACTGCAGGGATGAGACTCATAGATAGCGTGATGTTTCCACATATTTGGTTTTCCTAAAATAACATCACATACTTGTTGACAGACATAAGTGACACACCATCAACTAGGAAAATAGATTCGGACCGAGGTTTTTTAATTAACCCAAGCCGTTTGGTGTAATCTATTCTAACGGGTTTAATGGATTCGTTATCCAACTAGGGTCCTAAAACAAAGAAAATAAATAAACTACTCTAAAGCTAAAACTATGATACAACATACTTTAATCTAATTATTTACAAGTGTTTCCAGAAATATAAATATGTGATTATAAACAAAGTATTTACAAATTGCAAGTTTTTGGTGAATGCCTTGCGAAATTAATGTTTGGTGTTTGTTTTCGAAAGTAGATAAAGAAAACACATATTTTTATATTTTCTATTTTATAATCTAAATTCTAAGAACCTAAAAAAAAACGCTAATAAAACATAATCCGAAACAAGGATAGAGTAATGGTCACAACCAATTTAAACTGTCATGTTTTGCTAATAAACAAACTGATAACATAAATAGAATGACAATAAAGCTAACCTGAGATTAGTTTCATATTGTGTCTATGTATCTGTGGGATCCAAACCTCCAATTATCTTGTCTGTGAGAGAAATTTGCGGTAGAATTGTACTAACATCTCTTGAATAAACTCAAGGTGTTTATTGATAGTTTGGATATAAGACAGAGTAACAAAAATGTAGATCCAGTGATCTTGTGATTATGAATGATTACAGTAAAAGAAATTTCAATGTGAAACATTCATTGGATACATCAACTAAACATCAAGCATAAATTATGACATTGAAGTTGAAATGACGATCACATAGATAATATATGAAACAAAAGTTATAGACAAAAATTTAAAGTACTGAATAAAATGAAACATCGCATGCTAATGAGACTAAAGCTGCATAACATATCAATGTTCCATAATAAAAATCAAAACATAAATGGAATAGTGTCACCCATGTCTAAAGCCACAATGTGAATCACTTGTCCATTCAGTTATGAGAATTACATGTTCATAATTTGTTCCAAGAAAAGATGATCCCTTTTTCTAACAAAGTGAACAGTATTTAAATTAACCTGGGATCACATACTCATATCTCACAGGATAGAGATGGATCTCCTAAAATCAAGCAGTCTTACAAAAACAATGGATTGGGAACCACTTATAACAAAGTTGGTTTATTAAAAAATAGATCAAAGTTTCTATAAAACATGAAAAAAAAGAAACTACTAATCACTTGCGTATAATTGAAAGATATTTCCTCCCAGTAATCAGTAGCAACATCTCCAATTTCCTAAAAAGAAACAAAACCATTTTAATAAATTAGAAAAACAATTAATCATAACTAATTACTAATTTTTATTAAAAAAGAGACTTGGCTACATAATCGAAGATTCTGTAGCCAGTCTTAATTTTAGTAAATAAAATCAAATTTCAAATCGATTTATTTTGAATTAGATAACAGAGATAAAACGAAAAGAAAATCAAATTGTTTACCATTGAAAGTTAACTAAAGAGGGGTCGGGTAGTTCATAATTTATTATCGCCTTGACACTGGTTGCATTCTTGATGACTATGTTTATTGATCTCTTAATACGTTTAGCTTTCCTCTCGGTGTGCGCCTTGAGATCACGGTTTTCTTGCCTCAAAAAATCATTTTGGGCAATAAGAGTTTTAATTCTGGACTGTAGGAGAGGAATGTTGGTGTAATACCGCTCGACCCAATGGAAACAAACATCACATTATACAGGAGAGATGGAAGGTCGATGAAGTGCATAGTCAAACATGGATGCATCAGTCTTACCTGATGTTTTCTTTTGATCATGCATAATACCAGAGAGCCCTTCTTTACCTTTAAGGCATGGTGGCAAATTTGTCACGAAATCATAAGGTTCAGTAAGACCGATAACTTCCCTCTTGGAACCCTGCAGTTCTGGATCTTCCCGAACTAGAAAATCCTCTATCTCAGGATCCGAACCCTCATCGAGATCGATTGGACCGATCAAGCTAAGACGAGTATCATTTCGGTTCCTTAGTTTCCTCGAAATTAGGCGACCTTCCTTCTTGTTCTTGAACCCTAAGTCTGTGCATTGCTATTTTGTTCCTTTGCAAGGTTTCTTGATATCTGACTTAATAATAACGTTCAGGCTAGCATCAATCTCATCCACAAGAGGGTCAATTACCTTCAATTCAACAGTCTCTTGCTCAGGAAATCCTGCAGGTGAAGACTTACTCAACATCCCTATGTTTAGAGGGTTTATGTTGATAAACTCTGGTCCATTGATCGAATACCGAACTGGTCTTCAATTAGTGGCTTGTCTACATTAGGGTTTATTGTAGGAACAATCTGGGCAAAACCATTCCTCATCAATTTTTTTTCCCAAAAGTCACCTACGATCGATAGGTGATACATTAACAATATCTTAACCAATACGTGATGGAACAGGCTTGAATCAACACCCTGTCTTTTATATTGTTTGGACATCTTATAGAGGCTTCTCAACAAGTAAAATGACATATCTAAAGCGAAACCAATGAAATGCACGAGTAAACGAATATGGTAGAGGAAGACCAATCTGTATCGACCTTCACATGCCATGAATTGCTTGAGAATTAACAACAAACTATGCCATCTTGGTTTTACCAGGGATATAGAAATACCTTTCTCAAAACAGTTGATCTTTTAGGATGTCATAAACAGACTCCACAAGACTCCTTCAATTCGGGCATTTTTGAACCATTTTTCACCCTTTGATGGAAGCCCTATTGCTTTGCTCAGAAACTCCTCGGTCAATTCTAACTGTGTGTCCCCAATTTTAGCTCTGCAACCATCGAAGGTTTACACGAAAGCTTTAGCTACTTGAATATTATAACCCTCAAATTTCTTAAGGAAAACATCACAGCCATGGCTTTTTAGGTCCTCAATCGCATTGTCGTGAGAAAGTAAAGCCTGCCATCCATTCGGCTCCAAGCGAACGACAAATGCCATGAAAAATGTAACCAGAATGAAATAGGGGTTACTCTAAATAGTTTTAGGTTCGAATCATGTGAGCAACAGAAACAATTCCAAAAGGAGAGTGGAGAAATAAAAATAACATAGCCTGTGTGTTATCATAACTTGAATAGTGGGAGTGAAAACCAGGGGTTTGATTGTAATCCTTACCATCCCTTGTGATGAGATCCATACATACAGAGTACCGAAACCCTATGCATGTAATGAATAGATCATTAATATGTTAAGCCAACAAGGTGAGGTGAGGACGCGAGTAAAACATGTGTGTATTCATTTGTATGACTGTTGGTACGTCCACCGAATTCGTGACAAGACTATCAATTTTTTTTTTCAAAGGGTCTTCACAAATCGAAAACTATCAAACCATTGAAACACTAATCATATTACCACAAAACAATGGGTCTAACAACGATTTTATAAGAATTATATTTCAATTTCATATGAATGGTTTGTTGAACGATATACCTAAGGCAAAAAATTACTAAAACAACAAGCCAAGTTTTATGTTTAATTCATGCTTGCAATCATGAATTAAAAATAAAACAATAAAAAATCGAAATAGTAAAAATTAATGAAGTAGGCTTTAACCCAATTAGTCATAATAAACTCAGAAAAGTGTTTATAGACGGGTTGATGGCAGCTACAGAAAAATGCAAATTCTTTCAACCGTGTACAATATAAAAAATGATGTATTGCTCCCAACAATACTTCAANAATGAAGTAGGCTTTAACCCAATTAGTCATAATAAACTCAGAAAAGTGTTTATAGACGGGTTGATGGCAGCTACAGAAAAATGCAAATTCTTTCAACCGTGTACAATATAAAAAATGATGTATTGCTCCCAACAATACTTCAAGTGGGGAAGCATCGCACACTACCTCATCCTTGAAGGGCTTGATGCCATAGGACACACATCATTGTTGGCTAACACAGATGTCTCATCCTTGAATCAACCATCCGATGGTGTATGGTTGGGGGTGTGGCATCGTTGGCAGCTTCAATCTCTTGACAACATCGACTAAGATCAGTTTCTTCTGACTCCCACTGTCAACATTGAAATACAGTGGGGTCCCCTTTACCCATATCTGCGAGTGGAAGAGACGCTCCCCCTCCTCAAGCTCCTCTGGTTCTTCTAGTTGTATCGTTGTGGCAACGATGGTAGCAGTGGATTCTACATTTTTGATTTGTTTCCCTTTATTGTTCTTTGAATCATAGTCCAATTCAAGTTGCGATTCTTTTTCTTTGAGATGGACCACCAATGACTATTTCAAGTGACATTCATTGGTGTTGTTCCAAGGGATGTTGTGGAACTCACACCACTTTCCAGTGTCTTTCTTAGACTTCTTGTTACCCTTCTTTTCCTGCGTCTTGGACTAGCTCTCTTGAGTTTGACCTTCCTTTTTATGTCCTTCATTTTGTAATGAGTTAGGGTTTCCTTTGCCGTGATTCTGTTGTGGTGTATTTTCAAACCCAAACTCCCACGTACTTTGCTGCTTGAATTTCTGCTCAATTTTGACTACATATCAATAAGAAACTCCCATTGAGGATATGTCCAAGAAATCAATCTTTTTTTGGATGTACCTCTGCAGACCATTGTGATACTTCAAAACTAGGTCTCGCTTAGAGTTTTTGATACCCAACTTTGAGTGCAAGGTATGAAATATGTTAGTGTACTACGACACCGTCTGATCTCTTTTCTGATACAGAGTCATCCTTCTCATGTACTGGTCATCATAGTTTCCTACAGGGCAGAAATCCTCCTTTAGGGCATCTACAAAGGCCGTCCAAGTGGGTTCTCTCCTGAATGGTGTAGAGTCATCCACGGTGTACCTCTCCTAGTAACCTTCCCACCAAGATTTGACATGGGGAAGGGATTTAAGGAGAACAAAGGTGATCTTTTCACTATTGAAGAAATTTTGGATGGAGTAATAACCTTCTAGCAAATGCAACCATTTTTCTAGAGCACACGCATCTATTTGGCCTTCAAATAAGGGGATATCAAAATTGACTTGTACCTTGAAGGGTGCCACACCTCCTAAATGGTTTCTTGTCGAAGATGCCTCGGCCGCTGCAATCAATAATCTTCGAAGAATCTGAGTGAAGATATCCATCATCTCATTCCTCCGTCACACCAGGGATTCCTTGATCAACGTCTTGAAAGGATCTCCTACTCTGCCATCTCTCTTTTCTTCTGCCATGGGAGGTCACTTGGGCTAGTGAGAGAGGTTTTCCTCAAGAAAAAATAGCTCGAGACCCAAATCTCTATACCATGACCTCGTCAGGGACATGCCATGAGAAATAAAAAGAATAAAACTTCTTTGATACCACTAATCTGGATTATGATGAGAACGAAACGAGACAAAAAAAATATAGAAGAGAACACAAAAATAAAGTGAAACCCAACTTATATTAATGAATAAGAGAGAAAAACACTGTAGAACACAAACTGGAAGAATGTGGTAGCTTATTTCTRAAAATAAAAAGATGTTGGCTACACTTCATTCACAACAAGCTTTACATCAAACTCCATTCCATGCTTAAAGGGCCTCCTCCAAATCAATTATATATGAGAGACCGAGAGGAGAACAATTCCCATGATGCACATGCGATAAATTAATCTAAGTTTATAAAATGCCTTAGGCATGTAAAAAACTAGGATTTCCTGGGCACTCACCCATCCCCATACTACTCTATCTCGAGAGTGCTTAGCTACATAGTTCTAATGGGATTCGATGCATTAACGTTATGCTATAGACATGTACATAATATCACTACATGATGTCTGTAATTAACAAATGAAGATGGTATTACATTTCATTACCCATCAAAAGGGTGAATATCATGGTTTATCAAAACCGTAGGCTCGAAATGTTGATTCAGTGCAGAAGGTCGTTGGCCCCTGAGATCTACCTGGATCAGGTACCGATTGTTAAGGCCACGTTTACAAATAGGTTGCAATTTTAATCCCGGAAAAAATGGTGATTATGGGAGCATGCCTTTTTTGATTCAGGGGTTGATTTTAAGGTTTTTTTTCACAACATTATCGAGATTTAAGGCCATGGTTTCAAAATGTTGTAATTTAAAATTCCTAAAGGGTGATTATGGGAGTACCACTTATTGATTGGGGGGTTAATTTGGTGTTTTTTACCAAAACATATGAGTTTTTAGGGTTAAATTTCTTGTTTGAGGTTAGAGTTCTTGTCCAGTCAATAACCACATTTAATATGTGTGTGAACATGTTTGTCTTGAGTGAAATCATCAAAAAATCCACAACCCACAACATTGTAGTAGAAAAAACTATATTTCGTTTAGTCAACACTTTCCACGCATCCTTAATACTTTAATATTTCAAATATATGTGGAACAAAGGGTTTCCAAAAAACCTATATTGCTTGAATCCAGTGTTGATAAGGTGGGTGTGAACATGATTTCCCTCTGCTATAGAATCAAAACATGGTGCACCTTTTAAAGCCAATGTTATTGATAAACACATGGATTTTACCGAAACATCCAACCAATTCCGACTGCCACAACAATAGCTACATCACTCTAGCCAACATCAAGATCCAGTTCCAAGGGTTAGTTCACTGTTGAACCCCTTGCAGGAAAGAAACTGACTCTACTCTCATCCTTCCTTTCCATGGCATGATCTTCTTCTTCCACTCCTCTTGTACAAACAAACTTGTATATTCTCATATCTATTATAATTTAGTCACAAATTATTTTGAATGTGTATATTTTATATGCCTATATTTAAAAAAAACTTAATCCCAGTGAATTTTACAATCCTAAAATTTGGAAAACCTACCATGTTTGCTGATCCAGGTGGATATCGGTGGCCACCCACCTTTTCCAACTGGCTCAAAATAGTTTTCTGGCAATTTTGGTAATTTACTATTTTTAACAATTTTTAACTTCCGAGGCCATTTTGAGGGCCTAAATGAAGGTTTTTTGGGATTGAACTTCTCAATGATAGCCAAAGGATCTGATTGATCCCCCTAAATGAATCTCCTCAAGGATACCTTTCCAATGAGATATCGTGCGCCCCAAACAGAGATCATATGTTGAATTTACGCCCTCGGGAAGTTGATACACCAAACTACCGAAAACAAGGTCCACAAAACTGTTGGCTTTTCATCTTCCGAGGTTAGGGTTTTGGATTTTATTTATGATAAAAAGGCCTTTGTAGTCTCATTGTAAAATCATCTTCTTGTGAATGCGAGTAGCGGACACATATCTTTTCAGAGATAAGCTGCCACCATTCTAGCGAGTCTTTCACTCTGTATTTTTACAGTCTTTGTACGTTTTCGCTCATTAATAGAAAATTGTGTATTATTGTATCTCTGTGTTTATTGTTGCATCTCTGATACATTTATGTTATATTATTGGATATTCGAGATATCTCTATACATTTCTTTATTATATCTCCGCTCTCATTTCATGCCGAAAATAATCCGGATCAATGGTATCAGAGCAGGCTACTCTTGATCGTTTTTTTCAATGCATGTCCCTAACTAGGTCTGAGTATAGAAAGTTGGGTCTTGAGCTTGTCTCTCTTGAATAAAATCGCTCTCGCATGCCCAAGAACCCTCCACGGTGGAAGAAAAGAAAAATGACAGAGCAAACGATTCTATCAATCTGTTGCTTGAGCAAGCTCTCACGTGACAGAGGGACGAAATGATGGAGAATTATTCCCACATCCTTCAATGCCTGTCGATAGAAACAAATGCATATTCATCAAACAACCACTTTGGAAGCACCTCTCCTTTCAAGGTATAGGTTAATTTTGATATTCCTGTATTTGAAGCCCAGATAGATGCGGATGCCCTAGACAAATGGTTAAATCTGTTAGAAGGTTATTTCTCTGTTCATAATTTTTCCGATAGGGAAAATATCACCTTCACACTCCTTAAAGCTCTCCCCCATGTCAAACATTGGTGGGAAACTTATTGGGAGAAAATTTCAACAAAGGAGTCTGGAATATATGGGGCCGAACCCACTTGGGATATTTTTGTGGATGCGGTAAAGGAACAATATTACCCTGTTGGAAACTATGAGGACCAATACATGAGATGGACCACACTGCAGAAAGAAAGGGGACAAGTAGTTCCAGAGTTCACCAATACCTTCCATACCTTGCGCACCAAGCTGGGTATCAAAGACTCTGAATGACATTTGGTTCTAAAATACCCCGGGGCTCTACACAAATACATCCAAACTAAAATGGATTTTCTTGACATCTCATCATTCAGTACTGCTTATCGATATGCTGTTAAAATTGAGCAGGAATTTAAGCACCAGAACAAACAAGAGTTTGGGTCAGCAAATATGCAACAACCAAAGTATGATAAAGACGACCCTAACAAAAAGTCTCCTGAAAACTAGTCCAAGCCACTGGAAAATAAGGGTCACGGGAAGACAAAGAAGGACACTGAAAAATGGTGTGATTTCCACAAACGCCTCTGGAACAACACCGAGGAATTTCGCTCAAAACATTCATTGGTGGCCGAGATCAAAGACAAGGAGCTGAACCTTGATTCAGAATCTGATTCTGAAAATACTGGTAAAAGACAGATCATCGACGCAGACCCCACTACTATTTTCGCGACCACAACAATTCAACCAGAAGAACCAATAGATCCTGAAGAGGGGGAGCACCTTTTTCATTCATAGATGTGGGTGAAGGGGACCCCGCTGCATTTTATTGTTGATAGCGGAAGCCAGAATAACCTTATCTCATCAGAGGTCATCAAACAGTTGGGATTGTCAACAACACCACACCCGTAGCCATACAACATCGGGTGGCTTCGCCAGGGACAAGATCTCCGTGTTAGCCAATAGTGTCGATTTTCATACAACATCCAACCCTTCAAGGATGAGGTATTATGTGATGTTTCCCCACTTGATGTCTATGATGTTCTCTTAGGCTAACCATATATGTGGAAGCGCCATGCTGTTTATGAGTCTCGACCCTGCAGTGTCATTGTTTCTCTGGGAGGTCATCTCTACAGAATACCAGAGGTAGTTCCGATTACTGTTCCTTCTAAACAGTGCCGCAAGGTAGTATCTCATACTACAAAATTCATCTTCTTCACAATCTTTTCAAAAGGTGAACAGAAGGATACTGCAAACACTACAACCTCGACCCAAGCACCTTCTATCCAACAGAAGCAGGTCGAAAAGATTGCAACAAAGTGAAAATATTCCTTCTGCACACATGCATCTCATGTAGCCAAACTGGTTAAAAAGGTCCAACCCTTCCAGCCACATGTTCGTGACAACCTTCAACTAGCTAAGCAACACAACTTCTCCAACAAGGCAAGCAGCTCATCAAGATGCAGATTCAACAAACACTTTTCCCTCTCCCACGAGCACTCAACGCAATGGAGACCATTTCTTCCTAATCAAGGAATATTGATCCAGGTGGATATCGGTGGCCACCCACCTTTTCCAACTGGCTCAAAACAATTTTCTGGCAATTTTGGTAATTTACTATTTTTAGTAGTTTTTAACTTCTGGGGCCATTTTGAGGGCCTAAATGAAGGTTTTTTTGGATCAAGCTTCTCAATGATAGTTGAAGGCTTTGATTGATCCCCCTAAATTAATATCCTCGATGATACCTTTCCAACGAGCTATCGTGTGCCCCAAATTAAGATCGTATGCCAAAGTTACGCCCCTGGGAAGTTGATACACCAAACTACCCAAAACAGGGTCCACAAAACTGTTGGCTTTTCATCTTCTGGGGTTAGGGTTTTGGATTTTATTTATGATAAAAATGCCTTTGGAGCCTCATTGTAAAATCATCTTCTTATGAATGCGAGTAGTAGACGCATCTCTTCTCAAAGATAAGCTGCCACCATTCTAGTGAGTCTTTCACTCTGTATTTTTACAGTCTTTGTACATTTTCGCTAATTAATAGAAAATTGTGTATTATTGTATCTCTGTGTTCATGGTTGCATCTTTGATACATTTTTGTTATACTATTGGATATCCGAGATATCTATGTACATTGCTTTATTATATCTCCTCTTTCATTTCGTGTCGAAAATAATCCGGATCATTTGCAGTCACTCTTCTACCAACAATTCTGGTAACTTTGTGGAAGGGAAAACATACAACATTTAGATTTTAAATTATAAGCCATGATAATTCAAACTCCATGCTGAGACCTTATTGCATGATCTTGCACACACTAGAAACATATACAGTTCTTATAGGGATGTTTCGAAGGAAGATGATGTTGCATTGAAGGAGATTGCAAAGGAGCTAAAGTATATAATTGAGTTATAAAGAAATCTGGATTTAGGAGAGGAACGAACTAATTAACAGACTGAATACAATAAACATAGAGATATGAAGAACAAAATAAATATCCGATGAACAATATCTTCTATTGAATAAATGAAATAGGCTGAAATTGTAAAACTTCAGAACTGAAACACTTGCTCGAATGGTGGTAGCTATCTTTGAGAAGAGATGTGGCTTCAATGCACATCCATCTGAGAACACTGATTACAATGAGGCTCCAGAGGAATTTTTAATATTACTCATGAATTCCAAAACCCTAGACATAAAAAAACCTAACCCTAGGAGGTGAAACACCAAAATTCATGTGGGCCCCTATGGGTAAGTTGGTACCTCAACTTGTCGGGGTCGTAACTTTTGCATATGACCTCCATTTTAGGCGCGTGATAGCCCATTGGAAACTTATTTTAGAGAGATACACATTATGCTATCAAAATATGTCTCCACCTACAATTTGACTGTGGCAAGCCAGAAAAACACTGTTTAGGGCTCCAAAATGGCCCTGGAAGTACAACAAGATGTGCTGACATGAAAAAATACAAAATAAGTTAGTTGGATTAGGTGAGAGGCCACCAATATACACCTGGAAGATGTGTAGGTATTTAGACAACCTCAGAAGTGTAGAACCCACAATTACAAAGAAGTACAAAAGAACGTGCTGAACTAAAAACTAACAAGAGGAGCCAGTTGGAATAGGTGGGTGGCCATCGATATCCATCTGTATCAAAGAGGTAGATGAATTGTCACAAGTAGTGGATGAGATATAAATAATGTCTAATGTAGTCTAAGATATGTTTAGAGTACATTTATAGGAAGGTTTTTAACTTGAGAATGAGAAGTTGTGCTATTTTGAAATATTCCATTTTTGAGAGGATGATTCTTCTTCTTAGAATTTAGTGTTGCATAATTAAAATAGTTGGTATGTGGAGGGAGAGGCTAGTTTTCCAAGAATTGTGCACTGTAATTAATTTATGTGAAAGAATGAATAAATAATATCTCACATTACCTTTTCTTTTGCATTACTAGTAGAATCTGAACATGAAATGAGACTAGAATGAAACAACGAAGATAACATTTTAAAAATGATGTAATACCGCTTTAATAGAATTAGATGCTAGGGTGATAAATCTATCGTTTTTTGTATTGCAACTATTCACCTCTGCTTGTTTTCTTAGGGTTAAATTAATATTGGAAGTTTTTAGCATCTCATTCATCCTCTTCTTGAACTTGTTGAATACAATTTGATTACTCATAATTGATGGATATGGTTTTACCTTAGGTTTTATATTTAATTTTGGAAAGATCAATTTCCTTGATATAGGATAATAAGGGTGTAAGTTATACGAACTTCATTTGCAAAGAAAATCTTAAATCTTGGCTTTGATTGGTTTGAAAATATTAAATATTTGAAGTGTGTCAAAATATTTCATCTTACATGTTGTCTTAGTCGACATTTGATGGAAACTACTAGATTTTAAAGCCCTATTGTGCTAGGGACAAGGGAGGGTACCAATTTTTTGAGGGATGTCACATAGGATTCTTGAACATAAAACATTTAAAAATATGGAAAATTAAAGATCTTAAATAATGTGTATATATATAAACGTGCTTGTAAAGCACATTGTGTTTGAACAATAGGGTCGTCACGCTTCTAGAACTTATGGAAATAATCAATCGAAAATTGAAGGTCAACCATGAGAGTCAACTAAGAGGTTGATTGAGAAATGCATTGGTAAATTAAGTTGATAAATGCAGTCCGTTGACACATAGGTCAAGGTAGAAAAATAAGAAATTTGGATGCACTTGTATTGAAATAAATATATAAATAACAACAATAATTAATAATTAATGAAGAGACACATCTTAATGAAAGAACATGAATTAACTAAAATACATGGACTTTAATGAAAAGGCATCAACTCAACATTATTTATAAGGTGCTCCTCATTGTATTTCTATATCATCATCTTCATTTATCACATTTTATTCAATATAATATTTTATTCCTTGTGAATTCTTTTACATTATCCCATTTATTTTGTATATTTGTTATATGAAAAAAATCATTATTTATAAGGTGCTCCTCATTGTATTTCTATATCATCATCTTCATTTATCACATTTTATTCAATATAATATTTTATTCCTTGTGGATTCTTTTACATTATCCCATTTATTTTGTATATTTGTTATATGAAAAAAATTGGATGATTTTATTTGGTATTATAGTTTTGTTTTACGATCTCAACTATTGGTCACACTTTTTTTTAGATCTTTTCTAACAAGGCTTTTAACCACACTCAAAATTTTCGGAGTTTCTCTGATTCCTAGGTCTTTGACCAAAAATCTGGCCCTTGACCATTTGCATTTCAAAATTTTGGTGAAGAAGTAAATCATTCCACTATAAATCAAAGAAAAAACCAAAGTCATAAGAAATCACACTTGCGTATAAAATTAAATCAACTCAATTAAAGAAAAAATGGCGCTTCAGGGAGATCAACACATAGACACGTAGGATTTCTGCTGCTAGTTATTAAGAAATTCGAATTGTACAATGGAGTAACAACCACCAAAACAAATTTAACAATTGGTCAAAATCAAGAATTAGTCTCCAATCCAAGCCATAACAAACAATCATTCGTCATTGGTGGACCAATTAACCGTTGAAATCATAGGTACTATGGTTGTAGCAAGTATATTGAAATACTAACCATGAGACTAGATATAAATGAATGAGGTAATGTTGTCAGGTTAGCAATTGCTTACAACAATCATGCCACAATAAATAATAACATTGTTTGACCCAACGACATTGATCCCAATCTAGATTTCTACTAGCTCTTTCATGTATACTATCTAGAGATATGCCAAAAACATTGAAGGGGTGGATGCATTGAGTCTGCGGTCGACTTTAGAAGGGAAAACAATATTTCAGACCTCATTCTTAAGAAGTTGTGTCCTTCCCAATATCAAGCATTTGAGTTATAGTATATTAAATGTTTAAGCGTCGAAGTTATACGATAAAGGTTATATAAATTGAAAAGGCATTCAAGGTTTCTAAAAGTTAAAAAAAGAAGGTTATAAAAATGTGATCTATATATTATATATAAGTTTTTGATTGATTTGACTAAAGTGTCATTGAAGATATAATTGAAACACATCATTTAGTGGGACTTTTGTATTCAATAATTATACAAAAGTGAGTTTGATAATTTATTAGGATCAAGAAAAATAAAGCTATTATTTCAAAAGTTTTAGCAATCATGTAGTTTCGATATAAAAATAGATCAAATTACAACGAAACTTGAGGAAAATAAATTTTTCAAAAATAAAGGTAATAACTTAACACAAAAAGTGGCAAATGATAAGAAAAAACATGTAACTCAAGAATCAAAGAAAACCAAATTTGACTCTCAAGTACCAAGGACTGTTCCTACAAGGCTCCACAATCCAATGTACCCCAAAATTACAATTGAAATATCAAGGTAACTCACAAATAAAAAAATTAGAGGATGGACTAGAAAAACATCAAGAAAACAAGAAAGTATCACAACATAAATACACATATATTGAGGATATGTTTTGAAATGAATTATTAGAAAAGGAAAAAAAATATTCTTGCCTAAAATACCGTAGTAAAAAATTGCTTGCACAAATCAAGAAGACAAAGGTTATGAAACAACATAATAAAACATTAGAATGAGAGAAGGAATATCTAGAGAAGGAATTCAAGAATCACCTATAAGAAAAATATGAAGAAAATTCATGTTTAAGGAACCTTCATCAGAGGTTGCTTGAACAAATTAGAAAGTCAAAAGATGAGAAACCTGAGAATCAAGACATTAAAAATAAATTCGAAAAATAAAAAAATGAAGAACTTTCATGCTTAAGGAATCATAATCAAAACCTACTTTCACAAATTAATAAATTTAAGAACGAAAATAAGTTGGAAAAAGAAGCACTAAAGTAACTTACCAACAAGGAATTGTTGATTTATAAAGAAACAATGCCTGATCATATTGAAATATAGATCCAAATTAAATCTTATCAACCGACATATCATTAGGAGTATTAAAAGACTAGGTTACCAAAAATAAGTCACAAGATACAAGGATGCCTTATCGCCATCCAAACTATAAAATTCATTGTATTATTCCACAAGATAACAAAATATGAAATCAATATGAGAAGCTAAGTATCAAAAGACGAGGTTTCCAAAAATAAAACATAAGATACAAGGATGCCTTATCGTCATCCAAACTATAAAAGTCATCGTATTATTCCACAAGCTAACCAAATATGAAATCAATATGAGAAGCTAATTAAAGACCCTAATATATTGAAGAGAATCTCAAGTGTGGAATCTTATCATTTCCCAAATCATAGAAATCATTGCCATACAATTTTGCAGAAAATTGAATTAGGGTGGTTTGACCCATTCAAAATAAGACAATTCTGCTTAACATTTTGTAATTCATATTGCTTTGTATCGTCAATTATCACATCTTCAAGAATAGCGAATCATGAGAAGGAGTTACACGCTAGGACAAAGACATAAGTTCTCCATAAAATTCTTTGAGGAAAAATCATCTTAAAGGGGAAGGCGTATGAAATAAATATACAAATATATAAATAATAATAATAATTAATAATTAATAATTAATAATTAATGAAGAGACATCCTAATGAAAGGGCATGCCTTAACTAAAGGACATGACCTTTAGTGAAAAGGCACTTGCTCATGAATATTTATATGAGGCCTCTCATTGTATTTCTATATCATCATAATCATTTCTCATATTTCATTCAATATAATATTTTAATCTTTATGGATTATTTTATATTATCCCATTTATTTTGGATATTCATTATATGAACCAAATTGATTCATTCCAATTAGATAATTAAAGTTGACTATGCCTTCCTCATTCTAAGGATGTTAGTTATACTTTGGGTTATATACATTATCTTATGGATCGGTCTATCATGAAGTTTTATGGAAGTATTTATGTTTTCTATTGTACGTTGAGCTATGCGTACTTGTGCTTTAGTGTTTTAATGATGTCTTTAGACACCACCTCTTCTTTGAATTCATAACTCTTTAGCTATGCAATTCCTTGGTTCTCCAACATGGTATCAAAGCTATTGGTTTGAGACCTAGCTTGTTGTTTGAAATACCTTTGGAGGTTGTCTCATACACACRCTCTTACTGTGTTGGATCTCTTTGGTAAATTGAATCAGGGTTTTGACTTAAAGACTGAATCATGGTTTAGATTTTTCGTGTTGTTATAATTTTTAAGTAAGAAATTGGGGTTTTGAATGGCCATAATTGCGATATGTGTGCACATTCCATGAAAACTCTATTAAGGAGTAAATCACTTTGGTAGTTTGCAAAGATTGCAGTTCTATAATATTAAAATGATCAATATAATTTTATCATTGATGAGAAGAGGGACGAGGCTGTAGGAGCCATAACTATATCTCTAGGAAGATTCACTTTCATACAAGAAAGATCGATTGTCCAAATCAAGTCTGGAAGAAGCCGAAGACACTATTTGATAAAATTAATGAGAGCCAGGTTACATAGATGGAGAAAGAGTTGGTCTCTCTTAATCTTCTCTCTTTTTTCATGTTTGAAGATTATTTGACTCATGTGAAGGATATATAGTTGAAATTAGGTGAATTCAGAAAATATTTTCTAAAGAAAGATGGATAACTTATATAATTTATCTATGATGAATCTAAAAACCATAGTATTATTATGTTCGACATTCATTACTAGTTGGGCTTCCAGAAAATAAGACTACAAGAACTATTCTTTTGATTCAATTTTTTCTTTGCTAAGTAGAGCACATGAAAAATTGCTTGATGAAGGGAAAATTGAGGTTAAGAAACATACCCATATGCTCATGGGAAAATGTTGACATAACTATAGAGAAAGAGGATAAGAATGCAATCAAGAGAAAACAAGATTGTGTCGACTAGATTGATAAAAAGATTCATGTTGATCAATCATGTTAGGATATTTAGACACTTAGGAGTTAATTAAGATCAACTTGGTCTAATATGTCTTTATGTAAAATGTTTTTTTAGTGTGTTTCCTTAGTATGGTTTTGTAGTTATGTAATATGATGGTCACAATATGTTCTAGACATAAATTGTTCTGATGGTTCTTATACTCCTTGATACTAATGCCTATATTAATCCATGGATTAACACTCCATTGGTCCATGATATCTATTTAAAGAGCATGGAGGGCCCTTTGCTAAAGATCTATTATGAGAAACTCTTATGTAAATTCTTGTCTTTTGCATTAATATATTGCCTCAAGTGGTTGCATTGGTTGGGGTTGTGGAATATTTCCCTCTTTGAGGGTTTTAATCACATAAAACATTGGTGTACTATTCTTTGATATGTTTCTGTGAGTAGTTTCTTAAGGCATTTGACATATGTGGAAATACCATGTTTTCTTGAACATGGTATCATAGCACATATGAAGACCTGCTCCCATTGTTGATCAAGATCTTGAACCTATGTCGCTGCATGTATCAAAATATTTCTTGATTTTTCTATTTATGTGAATTTTTTGAGCTAAGCAAGTCATTCCATTTTATCTAGAGCATTGCTTTCAGTTGGAAACACTTTTCATTTCACTCGAAAAGGTATTTTACCAAGATACGACCATTTTTGTCAGATCCAGAGGTATAAAGTTCCATTAGGCCTTATATATATATATATACATTAGTTTTTCTGTTTATATTCTTGGATTGTTACACTTTCTATTCTGTGCATGCTCTTTGTTGTGCATTCTATGCGATCTCAACAAACCACAAACATAGAAAAAAGTGTTTTCTTTTCTATGTATGCTCTTTGGTCTACGCTTTATGTGATTTCAACAATCAGAAACATAGACAAATCTTTCATTTTCACGGCAGGCTAACTGAGATCTAACCCCATTGTTGGAAAATTTTGAAATATTTTCTTCGAAATTTTGCTACTTTCATAACATTTGCTATATATTTTTGCATTAGCTCACTTGGCTGAAAGTTACTTTATTAAATAAGAGTCTCC
Source organism: Picea sitchensis (assembly GCA_010110895.2). Taxonomy (NCBI): domain Eukaryota; kingdom Viridiplantae; phylum Streptophyta; class Pinopsida; order Pinales; family Pinaceae; genus Picea; species Picea sitchensis. The sequence goes on along the minus strand of SNQJ01S0008684.1, from coordinate 176,667 downwards.
AGTTCAAGTCTTTCTTTTCATTAAGTTACTTTTTGAAAAGGTTCATGCAAATTTAAGTTATCACATGAATTTATTGTAAAGTTCATTTTACTTAAGTTATAAAAGTGGATCACTATAAAGTAACTTTAATGCTTTTTTTTTTTTAATTTAAATCACTTTTTGCATGCAAATTTAATTTATAAAGTAACTTCATTATAAATGTGATTTTCACTTATTTTATAAAACTGGATCATTTCATAAGTAACTTATTTGTAAAAGTGAGCTTATAGGAAACATTAGAGAAGGAAATGATACATTTTTTACTCATCAATTTCATTATGCATCCATCACCATATGTGCTAATCTCTACTTTCCACATGGCACTTTGGTTACCTTTCATGCCTTTCTTAAAAAAACCACTTTGACATCTGAAGCTCATTTTCAGTGCCATTTTTTTGAAACTGCCTATATTTTTGAGAGCTTTCCATCCATACATTTAGTTTATACTTTTGAGGCCATATTACCTACATATTTTAATATGGCTAGTCCAAGTGATCTTTTGCTTACCACTTCAAATTATTTCTCATGGATATCCTCTATGGAGGATGTACTATTAAGTAAGGGACTTTACTAGATTACCTTGTGAAAAGAAACTTCCCCCACCAATGCCGCAAAGAAAACCAAATGGGATAATAAAAATGACGAAGCACGTGGATTAATTAGAATGTCCATCTCTAGTGATTTACGATTTCACCTTCAAGGAATTGATGACCCATATTAAGCTTGGGTAAATATGGAAGCCATATTTGGTAAACACAATGAGATTCAATCCCACCAACTTGAAAACCAATTAATATATTTAAATTCCAATGATTTCTCTTACATTGAAGATTATCTATCTAAGTTCAAAACACTAAGTTACTTTTACTTGCAAACTGTAAAAGAGAAATGAAGGATGACCAATGTATACATGTTATTCTTGCTAAGATTGGTAGTGCATGTTATACTTTTGTATCTACTTTTCACTCCACTAGAGAAGCTCTAGAGGCTTCTTACAAACCACCCTCTCTTGAATCTTTTTATGATTCCTTGATTAGGGAGAAAAATAAGCTCTTGAATATTGGAGTGATCAATATTTCATGTACATCTAAGAAAGACTTAGTAGGTAATAAAAGGATAAATCCAAGCATCAAAAGAAGCAACATCCTCACAACAAGAAGCAAAACAAGGGTCCAAAACCCTCTTAGCCAACTTCTATTCTCAATGGTGATAAAGGACCAAAACAAATAAAATAAGAAGACTAAGAGACATTGCAATTTTTGTGGGAAAGATGGTCATGTGGAGTCTAAATGTTTAAAAAATATGGAGGCCTTAGAAGCAACAATGAAGAAGCATATCATCAATTTTGATTCTTCTTATTCTAACTCTTCTTCTCATGGACATGCACTTTATGCTTTTGTTTTTTCCTTTAATGCAACCTTTACTTTTTCTTCTGATGAGTGGCTCATTGATTCTAGAACATATTATCATATGGATAAACATAAAGCCATTTTTTACGCTCTTAATGAATGTAACACTAGATGAATATTTGTTAGTGATGATAGATCTCTTAGTGTTGTAGGGTCTGGAACAATTTAGTTAGATGATGGTCATTTTAATGATTTATTATTTGTTCAAAGTTTCTCCTGCAACCTTCTATCAATATATTGAATCACTTATTCAGGTGAAGGTAAAGCAATAGAGTTTTCACCTCACCAAGTTGTAATTAAGGATTTAAAAAATCCTAAGCATGTCCTAGCAACCAAAATAGTTGATGATATTACGAGGTTGTACAAATTTGAAAACTTTGGGTCATCATCTTTTCCATTAGTTTTTATTGCTTAAAGTGATGAATTTAGCAAACTTTGGCATGAGCAGCTTTGGTCATTTAACTATCTCTCATTACATCAACTATGTGATTAGTCTTCCCCTTGTTTCTTGCAAAGATGGTGTTTGTGTTCGTTGTGTTTTAATCAAACATCATCGAGATAGTTTTGACAAATGAGCCTCTTGGAACACCTTATCCCCCTTGCAACTTGCTCATAGTGATTTGTGTGGTCCAATTCCCTCTCCTTCTTTCTCTGGGATCAAGTAATTGTCAAATTTTATTGATTACTTCTCTATATRYACTTGGGTTTATTTSTTAAAACGTAAGAGGAAAGTTTGAATTTTTTGACATATTTTTGGCCTACAAGGTCCTTGTAGAAAACAAATCTAGATATCAACTACAAAAGTTAAGAACATATAATGGAGGTGAATACATTAACAATAAATTCACAACTTATTGAACTACATAGGGCATTCAAATGCAACATATTATTCCATATACAACACAACAAAATGGTGTAGATGAGAGAGAGAATCACACATTAAAGGAAATGACAAATTGCATGATCTAATCTACATGCTTAAGCCTTCATTTTTGGGTAAAATCCATTAATTGTGCCAATTACATAGTCATTCACGCTCCCACAAAGGCTTTAAAAAATATAACATTGGGTGAAGCATGGAGTAAAATTAAACCAGATGTAAGCCACTGCCATGTATTTGGTAGCAAATCATTGGCTCACATTCTTGATGAGAAAATGAATGCATTATAGCATAAAAGTGAGAAGTGCCTTTTTGTTGGATATTTTGAAGATGTAAAAGGATATAGACTTTGTCAACCTAATTCCAATAAAATTATTATTAAGAGAGATGTTAAGTTTGATGAAAGTCTCTCAGCTTACGAGTATAATTCGACATTTGTGCCATCTTTGACCTGTAAGCCATCTTCTCTTCCCAACTTTTCTATTAGTGATCCAATTCTTGTTTCTTCTTCAACTTATGACAAATGATGATGAAAATTCACCTTTTTATGCTTTCCTTGTCCAATTGGGTCCATTGAACATGAACTTGCATCCACACCACTACTTCCTACATGGGTTCGTACAACATGAGAAGCAATTGATGATCTTTCCGGTGATCCTACAAATCATCATTGTATGTGTTCATAGTTTCAATGAATCTCCTCTATTTTTGGATCAAGTTTTAGAGTCTCACGATCCAGAAACATTTGAAAAAGATTCTATCCATCCACATTGGGGCACAATAATGAATGAGCAATATCTTTCCTTAATGGTGAATGATAATTGGGATCTTGTATCTCTTTAGAGAGGAAAAAAACTTATCATATGTAATTGGGTGTATAGAAATAAGTATGCATCCCATGGAAGTCTTGAAAGACATAAGACCCAGTTAGTTTCCAAAGGATTCTCTCAATTTGAAGGGATTGAATATAATGAAACCTTTTCCCCATAGCCAAAATGAATTCTATCTGCCTTGTTCCAACCCTTACCACCTCACATAAATGGGAGGTCCATTAGATGAATGCTAAATTGTATATTTTAACCTTGTAAAATTAATTACTTCAGATGGATTCTTAGTAAAAAAATAAAATATACAATGGAACACACACACATACATTACACAAATATTTTATCTTGGAAACCCAAACTAGGAAAACCAACAACCTGTTTAGAGCCACACCTCTAATTCTTTATTCATCTTACATATTCATTATTTACAATACAAAATATATAGGGTTCCACGGCATCCAAAACCCCCAATCCATTGACTCATATTAGTTAACAACCCTAATTCCTTAACCGTAATTAGAAAACCATTGAAGAAAACCATGTGCCGAAAAAATGTTGAAAACAGACGCAAAAACTGCCAA
>SNQJ01S0008684.1:156593-172882 GCA_010110895.2 Picea sitchensis | reverse complement strand
CACTATGTGTGGTCATCCAAATATGCATATTATTGCATAGGATGTATACTTGGATACTTTTTTTATTTCCAATATTTTAACAAAAGAGCCCAACGTGTTTCCTATTCCTTCCAGGGTTTCTAGCTGCCAGAACTCATGGGGTAGGGAGTAAAGTCTGATCCAAACTAGGGAAGTTGTGAAGTGCTCCTTTTCTAGGGAAAAGTTCACCGACTAGTACCTGAGGTGGAGCCCCGTGGAGTTAAATAAATATGGTCCTTCATCAAATATTCCATTTCTGTCCTCCGAGCAAGTGGATATTGCTGTAAAAAAACCTTTGGACCCGAGTTTTAAACTTATATCCCTTTTGAATTTCCATCTCGATTTTATCCACATTAGAAACAACTTTTCCAAGGGCCAGATCCCCATGAATTTTCCAATGACTGCATCGTCTTTCATGTATTGAATACAATCTCCCACCAATGATGAGGTGACCTTGTATCTCACGTTCTCCATTGTTTATCCATACAACCATTATTTAATTTTTTTTCAGGCTTGCTTCTTGTACTTGCTTCATTTCCAGGCTGGTCAGGTCTTTTCTTTATTTCACCAGTCCCTTCCATAGGGATGTGATTTGGCGGTTTTCTTTTCCGTCCATCCACGACATCCTTAAAGGAATTTTTCATTTCCTGCGTCTTAACTGCTTCTACCATAACATCCAGACCCTCCACCCCCATTATTCCCACCCTACACACATTTAAACTAGAACCCTACCACCTGGAACTTCACCCAAACCCTAACCAACTCCTTCCTCCCACTCCATCATTTTTTTCGATCTTTTATTTTTTAATTAAAATAATGTGTTGTTTTTTCCCCCTATTTTCCTTTCAAAAATTTCTCTTTCTCATTCTTTTCAATGATTTTCCTTATTCTAATTTTGTTTTAAACAACACCAGTGTTTTGGGCGATGTTTTCAAAATCGTTGCAATTTTAAKCTTGAAAAAAAGAGGGGTGCTACTGGAGGGGATTCTTTTTGATTTGGGGGCTGGTTTTAGGATTTTGGTTGCAACAATATTGGTTGTCAAGTGCATGGTTTAAAAAAGTTACAATTTTAACCTAAAAAAATGAGCATCTACTATCGAATTTTTGGTTTGGGAGGTTKATTTGAAGATTTTGGCTGGAATGATATTGGTGGTTAAGGACATGGTGTCAAACAAGTTGTAAATTTTTACACCCCCACCACCCCCCCACCCCCCCACYCCACCAAAAATGGTGTTGCTAGTAGCACCACTTTTCAAATGGGGGGTTGATTTTAAGGTTTTGATTAGCAACATTACAAGGTTGTTAATGCCATGGCTGCACAAGGTTTTAATTTTAACCACGAAAAGAAAAAAACGGTGCTATTAATAGCACCAATTTTCGATTTGAGGGTTGATATTGGTGTTTTTGACTAAAAAATGTGGGTTTCTAGGGCTAGAGTTCTCATTTGGAGGTCACAATCCTCATCAAGTCGGTAACTATGTTTGGAAAATGGTTTAGGATGGTGGCACTGTATTGACTATACATGCCATATTCACCATATTAACAACATTAACCTACTAACCAGTCCCTAGCCAACCGTTGACGAACACCATTCCCACTCATATTTCATGAATCCACTAACCACATATCTTGATAATTCCATAACCCATAAACCCTCTAACCTAGTGACCCCATTAATCCATCTACCCTTGACGTTCATTGATCATATTGACTAGCATTGACCATGTTTGACTAAAGTTGACCTTATTCACCTTGGCAAGCCATAATTGTTCATGGTTAACCATTGTTCACCATGGTTGTTTTAATATCCCACTAACCCATAACCCTCTAGCCCATATTAATATATGTTGGTTACTGTAGATTATTAGTCAATATCAATACTCCTTCATAACTAACCACCTACTCTTGATCAAATAACTATCCCATTGACCACCGAATCCACTATAATCCCTCGATTCACTAAGACTAGTAACTCATTAATCCTTGACCATATCATCCGTCATTGACTTATGTTCATGACCATTGAACATGGTGGACAATATTTGATGATATTGATTATATAAACCATATTCACAATGAATCACCATATTAACTGCATTAACCCACTGAAATCTACCCGTCTCCTTGACTAAAATTGTGCCCATATATATTTCACTAATCCATCAACTACACAACCCGATAATCACATCAGCCATAGACCTCTGAATCCAATAACCTCATTAGCCTATCTACCCTTTGTTGAGGAAAATATATGAATTTATTTTACTCAAGTATTTTTGAATCCTGCTTGGCTAAGACAAGATAGTCGGGAATATTACCTTATGTTTATAGCCTCAAAATTTATTTCCTAATCCACAAGTATTAATTACAAGGGCTTAGGCTGTTTTTTTTAAATAAAAAGATTGTTGCAAAATATAACATTTTTATGTAATTTTCTGAACATAACAGATTGCAAAAAATAAATGCGGAAATCAAAAGCAAATATACCAAGTCATAGATTAACACAAATGGGACAGAATAACAATCACTTTGTTTCATTCCAATAAATCAAAAGTATCATTCTCTTACAAAAATACCTGTGGGAGCATGGACCAAGGTCAAACTTAGAAATCCCTGATGAAAACCATACAAAAGGACTCTGACAAGAAGTAAAAACTGAACTTTAAAATTTGGATCAACTTGCCACAGACTGCTTCCCACTTGACTCTGCACAATATCCTTTATCAGTCATGAAACTCAATTTATAAATAGACAAGTCTACACAGACTATCAAATATAGATCAACACCTCTAAAACAAGCATCTGAATGATATGGTTCAACTTTGAACCTTGCTGTCTGCAATAGGACCCTACTGTCAAAAAGAAAATTAGGCCTTTAATGAATTGAAGAATGAATGAAAACTGAACTATATCAATAAAACTCAAGAGCAAACCTTAGTATTCTTTCTCCTTCTATTCTCCCCTTGTCCTTGCTTCTCATTTGGCTTTTATGCATTCCAAATCAGTTGAAGTAGTTCAACTACCTCATTTAGTTAAGTTAACTAAAACTTAACTAATCTTTAGTTTAGGGGAAGTAATAATAATAATAATTAAGGGTCTTTTATTAAATAGTAACTAAGTAGGTGGGACCCCTTGTGACTCCTTTTTATTTCTTAACAAAAATAAACATAATTAGACAACCAATTAACACATGCCTTCTTGTGGCCCCCATAATTATTTCCACAATTTGAAATTTAAATATAAAAAATATTTCAAATTTATCCAAAACATGCAAATATCCACAATATCCCCAAAAATAGTTTGTTGTCCAAATATTTTTGCAGTCCACTATCCTCAATAAATCAATTATAAAAACATAATCAAAATCCATATTTGCCACTTTGAGAGGCAATTTTTCCTTTGTCACTGCTGTCCCCTTTGGACTTCCCTGAAATAGCCTTAGGTTGGGTGGAACCTTGAGGCTTGATCTCACTAAGGACATGGGAGAAGTCGTCTCTCAAGTGCATATGGGAATACACTGACTTGGATGAGTCACTTGAAGGAGAGGAGGGAGAAACATCAATTTTACCTTTGTCATGCACATGGTGAGCCTTGGTTTTGAGTCGTTTGCTTGCATGGGAGGACTATAGAGGTGCATGTGTAGGGGAAATTTGAACATTTGGGTTTACAAGTGGAGTAGGAGGAGGTAATGAAAAATTTAGCCAGCCACGATGGTGGGAGACTGCTGGGTGAACAATATCCTGCCATCCATCATTCTCGGGAACTTCAGGTTGAAAATATACATGGGGAGGCACATGAATACCAGGAACATTTTAGGGCTGGAAGGGAGGCCTTTCTGGTCTAGGCTGGACTATCCCTTGCCCAATCCAATTGAAAAACCCAACTTGAAAATGATGGTTCAACTCTTGAGGATTGACATCGAAATGTATTGAGAATCTGGGCCTTCTAGGCCCTCTATTCCAGTTTCCTCTGCCCCTATTGTTTCGGCCATGACTTCCTCTATTGAAGAAGCTCATCCTGTATGCAACAATTATTAGAAACTATCTCTTAATAGACCATACATGACATTCTCTTAATATGAAACAAATTTTGGCTTAGAAATTAACATAAGACCCATGCAATCCAATCCATACAATTTATTTAATAATTTTCAAATGAGCAGGGGGTGAAATAGGGTTCATGGGATATTTGGAGGGATTGTAATAAGCGAAAAAGTGATATCATGACAGGGAGTAAGAACACAATTACTGCTTGAACATTCATCAAATAAATGGCTGTACAAACAATACCAAAATATATCATCTTCCATCTGTCTCTGTGTCCTTTTTTTATCACTGTCATACAAAGTTTTAATTCTATTTTAGTGAAAAGGGCTTGCAAAATGAATTTGTGATCATGATGGGTTTTATAATGAGCGAAAAAGTGAGAAAATGAGAGGGAATTATACAGATACCGTTCATAAAATAAATTAAATCAAACATCAATCATAGCTCTATTTCAATTTCAATCCAAAAAGCATCCACTTCCAAGACCAAAAACATTTAACTGTTCCTCAATTGCAAACAAATTGCTTGCTGTCTTCAATAAAAAAATTTAATTTCCTAAAATTATTCAATTTATAACAATCTCTATATTCTATATAATGACTATGCAAATCATTTCCAATTCCACAGTAAGAACATAACCATTCGAGCCACAATCCTGCATGCTCTAATGCTGATCTCTTCTTTTTAAAATAAACAAAATATGCACAATGATTCCTATTATCTATATCCAATATTCATCCTTGGTAATCAAACAATAATAGACCTAGGATTAACAATCAACAATCAACTGTCATAAAAAAATAAATCATGCCCGATTTAATCACCCCCAGGTCCCCTTTTAAATATGGACAAAATCAAGAGCATATTCGATGAACCTATCATACACACATGTCTTCCACCAAATAATCATCGATACCAATATTAATTCGACAACAATACTTAACCTAAAACATGTATCTCTAAACCTGAGATCCACATTCATAAAAAATATACATACTTCCTTCCAAAAGAAATGCTTGATAAGAGACATAGCCATAAGATGCATGAAGAGAACATAACCATATAGACACACATGTGTCTCTTTAAAACTTGATAAAACCAGGATCATGTCTAGTGAAACAATTATTCACACATGTGCCTTGAAACTTTAAATAGTGTAACACCCCAAGGCCAAGCCCTTTCTGAATTGTAATTATGTTTATAGGCTCATGAGCCAAGTGCTTATAAGTTGAAGACTTATATGTTTATTAGGCCATAGAGCCTAGATGCTTAAGGCCATGAGCCTGATTTTTGTATATGTAAATACACATATCATTAATAAAATTACACTGCTCTGTGTAGACCGACCACAAAGAAAGAGTTATGGGGGACTAAGCTCCACTAGGTAGGGTAAGGGAGGGGGCTAAGTGTCTAGGCCCAGGGGATAAGATAGAGGGATTACCTCTAAGGGAATACTATTTTATTATTATTTCCTAAAGGTTAAGGTGGACATGATAGGTGTTGTCCTAAGTTCCTAGGAAAGGGAACGAGTGCTAAGTGGAACTCATGCAGTTGCAGGAAGATAGGTGTCGACCTGGGTGCATGCAGTTAAAGTTGGGAAAGCCAACTAGTTGGGGGTTAGCTTCCCATTATGGCATTGCTCCCCATCCTTGCGTTTGGACCAGTCTCGAGTTTCCTCAAGACCCTTATGATTCTCTGGAAGTCTATCACCCTTTTGGATTTACCACGTGATTCACGCATTGAACCAATTCTCCATTATTGACCTCTGAGCAAGAACACACCTTGGGAACCTATTGTCTTACTTGAGTTATCCCATGTGTCTCTTGTGAATCCTAATGCACCTTGTGATTACCTGAGCCGTGTTGTGTCTTAACTGTTGGTTGTTGCATCCCACACAGTTCCTTGACTGAGTGTGGATTGTTGCCATCGTTTTTTCTTTACTGAGCCCTGCTGTTGCCATCACCTCATTGGAACTAAATTAGAAGCTGGAGTGAAGAAGTAGGTTGCCAGGCCTGTGGTTTGAAGAGTTGGGTTTTCAGGCCTGTGGACCGAAGAAGCAGGTTGTCGGGTCTGCAAGAAACTCTCTCCAGGTGAGAGAGGTTGTTTGGGAAGTGATTTCCCAGAGGGAGCCCAACTACAACTATAGTGCTCGGAGAATTCTTGTCCGGCCTGTTACTGAAGCCCTGGAAGGGAAGTGGGGCAACTGATTGACTGTTGAGTAGAGAAGGGGCACACTTCCTGGGGTGGGACAAGCATGTGGGGAATGAGAGGCTGTGGGCTGTTAGTGTGAGCTGGCTCTAGGAGATAATCCTTCTTGTTGACCTGTGCGACTTTCTTGTTTCCCTTGCCAAGCCTAGGAATCCCTTGCCTGATGGAGTTTAGTCCCAGCTCGAGGGTTACCCACTGTTGAGCATGATGAGAAACGTGGTCTAAGGATGGGAGGTTCGTGGAAGGTCTGCACGCAGCTGGTGGTCATCTATTGAAAGTTAAGTACCAAATCTCTATTGATTGTATGTTGTGTAATTGTACATGTTTTATAACTTGATGAGTAATGCCTAGATATATCATTTATGCCGTATGTGTAGGCTTACTTTTATTTCTGTATTAACCTATGTATGGTTAGAATATGTCGTCTGTATACATATATTTTCAGAGTGTTTTAATGATTATTTCCCATGAGCAAAAGCTATAGTTGTTAACTGGCATTAGATAGATATGCATGCATATATATTCACAAAATGGTATCAGAGCAGAGAGAGACATCCAAGAAGTGACGTTTCCTGACCTGTTGGTGGCTGGGGGCGTTGCAAAATGGTATCAAAGCCATGGTTTCAACACTGAGCTTGGATGGGCCATGTTAGTGGAACTTGAAGCAAAATTTTCAGAAAATAATTGTTGTCGAAATGGACAAAACACAAGTTTAGAGCACATGGTTTCTACATGGAACCTAGATGGGCCATGAGCGAGAAATTCAACGTAGAAAGTCCATATAATTTTTAGGTACTGAGTGACAGAAGGGCGTTGAAGAATACTTGGACTGTGTTCAGAAACACAGGAGGTGTAACAAGTTTAAGAAATGGCCACAGGGAAAGAAATCACAACATTTGTGGTGTTGGGCCGTTAGATCTGGGTGAGAGCAAGATAAGCTGTCAGATCAAGTGAAGATTAAGTCACGACCATCATATATCATTGAAGGAAGATCGATGGTGGGGAGCCATTGCAAATATCGGGAGGGAAATTAAAGCATGAGCAAGTTGAGACTTCACAATCTCTCAGGATCATTGATCTTTCTTGATCAATAGATCAACAGTGGATATCGATCCCACTACGAACGAGCAACTTCTCATTACGGAGATCGGGAAGGAAATTAAAGCATGAGCAAGTTGAGTTTTCACAATCACTCATGGCCATTGATCTTCACGGTCCATTAAAACACAACTGTCAATATTTCAAAGTGAGATAAGTGCCCAAATGTGAAGCCGATGTCACAACTCTTGGTCACGTGTAGAGGAACACATGTCAACAAGTAGGCTTGTTCGGGAATATAGAATTCAGGAGAAACAAGGTGTGAATAGAGTGGAAATTCCTGAAGTCCCGAAGTTTAGAGACAATCCAGAACATTCGTCAAAGGAGACGTGTGTCAGAAGATCGACTTGTTTGGGAATTCAACGTTCAAGAGAAATGAGGTATGCTAGGTGAAATATCCCAAAGCCCGAAGTCCCGAAGTGGCGTGGCCTGCTGACGCCACTAGGGATGGCGTGGACACATGGGATGTGTGCCACGTGTCAGTGATTTAAGAACCATTGTAAGATAAAAATGTAGTTAGAATGTGACATATGTCACCCACCTGATTGGGCCACTTGTTGGCTTCGTGTTTCTTGCCACGTGGTGCTCCTGGTGGTGGAACAAGGTATTTAAGCTTGGCGAAGAAGTTAGCAGGATCAAGCTCGCATAACTTTGATCATGATCTATCAAGATCGATGGCCAAGTGACATTACAGAGATCGAAGTTGCACGACAGATAATTCTACAGGGCGTCCCCGCAATCCAAACCACAATTTCCTAGAAGGGGTACGTGTCAGCGTGGGGACAATTGCGGAATGATTGGTGGGTTACTCCAAAACCGCCAACCCATGTCCCTACAATTTGAAAAAGTATTAAGCTTGATGTGACGTTGCATTATTTATTAGTTCAAGCACGGAAACCATGGGCCCCAGTGGACACGTGGTGCCAGATCGTGAAGTCCAGAGACTTGAAATTCCAGAAGAAATGGTGCATGAAGGAACAAAAGGAAGAAATTTTCGAAGCTCCTATCCACCGTAGATCAAAGAAATTAACGTGGATCGTAGATACACCGTTCTTTGTGCATTCTATAGTTCATTGTTCTGTGATGTTGGGATGCGTGGAAAAAGGGAAACCTTTGAATCCCGGAGCCCGAAGTTTTAAGGCTTCGGATAAGCACCCAAATCATAAGCGCTGGGTCACAACCGTGGTCCCATGTGAACCAAGGGCAGAAGAAAAAGGGACTAACACCGGAAAAATTGTTGCAGAACAGAGAGAGGCTTAGAGATAGAAGCCCAAGGGGTTCTTGACTGAACAAGACCCGTTGAAAATGGAATCTGATATTGCTTTTATTGAATCAGATTGGTTTATTCTAGAACTTTTTTAAAAGTCTATTAGCTTGACAAAATTTCCGTTGACTACACATTTTGCAGAATTAACAATTGTCGGAACTGAACCGAATTGTCACATAGTGGAGAGAAATGGGGGAGGCACATGATGCTTATAGTTCAGAAAATGAAGCTAGAGGAATGGATGTCTATTTGTGAGTTGAGGGGAAAAAACCCAATGGGCATGGAGAAGAAACATATAAAGAAGGGAACATGATGAAAATCATTAAAAAGTTGCAGAAAGATGTCCAAACTCATCGAGTAGATAACAAAGAGCTCATGAAATATAGGGAGAAACAGGGAGAATTCAACATAAAGTTGATGCAGAGCTTAGAAAGAATATAAAATAAATTGAATAAGGAGAGTGGCTCAAGCAAATCAGGAAGTCACAGAAGAACAACAAGTGATAACAGACATCACCAACACTCCCCCAGGCATTCCAATAAGAGAGTACACAACAACTCAAGTATATCCTCTGTTAAGAAGAATAAGAGGTCAGGGGAGGATGAGCTACGAGGGAAAATGAACAAAATCAAACCTCCTACATTTGATGGGGAGCACAAGAAGGATGAATATACAGAGACATGGCTGCTGGGCATGAGAAAGTATTTTCAATTGCATAATTATTATTCTCATGCAGAAGGAAGAATTTCCATCTATAAACTCAAAGGTAATGCATCCATGTGGTGGGATCAACTTGTGCAGGTGCAACCCATTAATGAGAAAAATGTTACTTGGAGGGAATTCAAGAAGTATTTTTAAAATAAATACTTGAATAAGAGGTACTATGATAAGAAAATGAAAGAGTTCTTTGAACTCAAGCTGGGAAGTATGTCCGTTGATGAGTATGAAATAAGTTTTTTAGAATTGTTGAAGTATGTTTCTTTCATCAAGGATGAGACATTCAAGATTCATAGGTATTCGAGTGGTTTTCCACCATTCATCAGTGAAACAATACAATATGATGATCCCAAAACATTGGAGGAGACCATAAGGCGAGCTAAGTGCCTATATGATCATAAAAAAAGGCCAACTTTCCAAAAAGCTTGGGAAGACAAGAAGAAATTCAAGATGGATCAGAGGAAGAAGCGAATTAAGCCACCATTCTTCAGAAATAATCCTCAGGGACAACCAAATTCTAGAGAACCCAGAACAATTGAGATAGGTGGTCAAAGGCCAAGGCAACCACCTATTCAATGTTGGGGTTGTAAAGGTGATCACATGTTTAGATATTGTCCTCACATAAGTGACAAAGTGAGAGCTTTTCACAATGTTCAACAAGCTGAAACAGTGGGGGACATGGGAAGAAATGTACCAAGGATCTATGCAGCCCTGGACAACAAGCAAGCAGAGTATCAATAACATATGATTGAAGTGGAAGGTATGATCAACAACCAAACCATTACTATTTTAATTGATTCAGGAGCTAGTCATAGTTATATAGATCCTAAGATGGTGGAAAGTTTTCATTTGCCAAGAAGCAAGCATGGAAAATCTTGGTTGGTGAAACTGGCTACTGGAGCCAAAAGAAAAGTCAATGAGATGGTTAAGTCATGTCTTCTGGACATGAAGGTTATAAAAATATGATCTATATATTATATATAAGTTTTTGATTGATTAGACTAAAGGGTCATTGAAGATATCATTGAAACACATTATTTAGTGGGACCTTTGTATTCACTAATTATATAAAAGTGAGTTCGATAATTTATTAGGATCAAGAAAAATAAAGCTATTATTTCAAAAGTTTTAGTAATTATGGTAGCACCGACATAAATAGCTATGAATATATGTGAACAAATAGATCAAATTACAATGAAACTTGAGCAAAATAAATTTCTCAAAAATAAAGTTAATAACTTAACACAAAAAGTGGCAAATGACAAGAAAAAACATGTAATTCAAGAATCAAAGAAAACCAAATCTGACTGTCAAGCACCAAGCACTGTTCCTACAAGGCTCCACAATCCAATGTACCCAAGGTAACTCACAAATAACAAAATTAGAGGACAGACTAGAAAAACATCAAGAAAACAAGAAAGTATCACAACATAAATACACATATATTGAGGATATGTTTTGAAATGAATTATTAGAAAAGGACAAAAAATATTCTTGCCTAAAATACCATAGTAAAAAATTGCTTGCACAAATCAAGAAGACAAAGGTTACGAAACAACATAATAAAAAAATAGAATGAGAGAAGGAATATCTAGAGAAGGAATTCAAGAATAACCTATAAGAAAAATATGAAGAAAATTCATGGTTAAGGAACCTTAATTAGAGGTTGCTTGAACAAATTAGAATGTCAAAAGATGAGAAACCTGAGAATCAGGATATTAAAAATAAAGTCGAAAAATCAGAAAATGAAGAACTTTCATGCTTAAGGAATCATAATCAAAACCTACTTTCACAAATTAATAAATATAAGAACGAAAATAAGTTGGAAAAAAAAGCACTAAAGAAACTTACCAACAAGGAATTGTTGATTTATAAAGAAACAATGTCTGATCCTATTGAAATATAGATCCAAATTAAATCTTATCAACCAACATATCATCAGGAGTATCAAAAGACCAGGTTACCAAAAATAATTCACAAGATACAAGGATTTGTTATCGCCATCCAAACTATACAATTCATCGTATTATTGGACACAAGATAACAAAATATGAAATCAATATGAGAAGCTAAGTATCAAAAGACGAGGTTTCCAAAAATAAAACACAAGATACAAGGATGCCTTATCGTCATCCAAACTATAAAAGTCATCGTATTATTCCACAACCTAACCAAATATGAAATCAATATGAGAAGCTAAGTAAAGACCCTAATATATTGAAGAGAATCTCAAGTGTGGAATCTTATCATTTCCCAAATCATAGAAATCATTGCCATACAATTTTGCAGAAAATTGAATTAGGGTGGTTTGACCCATTCAAAATAAGACAATTCTGGTTAACACTTTGTAATTCATATTTCTTTGTATCGTGAATTATCACATCTTCAAGAATAGCAAATCATGAGAAGGAGATACACGCTAGGACAAAGACATAAGTTCTCCATAAAATTCTTTGAGGAAAAATCATCTTAAAGGGGAAGGCGTATGAAATAAATATACAAATTTACAAATATATAAATCATAATAATAATAATAATTAATAATTAATAATTAATAATTAATAATTAATGAAGAGACATCCTAATGAAAGGGCATGACTTAACTAAAGGACATGACCTTTAGTGAAAATGCACTTGCTCATGAATACTTATATGGGGCCTCTCATTGTATTTCTATATGATCATAATCATTTCTCATATTTCATTCAATATAATATTTTAATCCTTATGGATTCTTTTATATTATTCCATTTATTTTGGATATTCATTATATGAACCAGATTGATTCATTCCAATTAGATAATTAAAGTTGACTATGCCTTCCTCATTCTAAGGATGTTAGTTATACTTTGGGTTATATACATTATCTTATGGATCGATCTATCATGAAGTTTTATGGAAGTATTTATGTTTTCTATTGTACGTTGAGCTATGCGTACTTGTGCTTTAGTGTTTTAATGATGTCTTTAGACACCACCTCTTCTTTGAATTCATAACTCTTTAGCTATGCAATTCCTTGGTTCTCCAACATGGTATCAAAGCTATTGGTTTGAGACCTAGCTTGTTGTTTGAAATACCTTTATAGGTTGTCTCATACACACACTCTTACTGTGTTGGATCTCTTTGGTAAATTGAATCAGGGTTTCGACTTAAAGACTGAATCATGGTTTAGATTTTTCGTGTTGTTATGATTTTTACGTAAGAAATTGGGGTTTTGAATGGCCATAATTGCGATATGTGTGCACATTCCATGAAAACTCTATTAAGGAGTAAAACACTTTGGTATTTTACAAATATTACGGTTCTATAATATTAAAATGATCAATACAATTTTATCATCAATGAGAAGAGGGATGAGGTTGTAGGAGCCATAACTATATCTCTAGGAAGATTCACTTTCATACAAGAAAGATCGATTGTCCAAATCAAGTCTGGAATAAGATGAAGATGCTATTTGATAAAATTAGTGAGAGCCAGGTTACATAATGGAGAAAGAGTTGGTCTCTCTTAATCTTCTCTCTTTTTTCATGATTGAAGATTATTTGACTCATGTGAAGGATATATAGTYGAAATTAGGTGAATTCAGAAAATATTTTCTAAAGAAAGATGGATAACTTATATAATTTATCTATGATGAATCTAAAGACCATAGTATTATTATGTTCGACATTCATTACTAGTTGGGCTTCCAGAAAATAAGACTACAAGAACTATTCTTTTGATTCAATTTTTTCTTTGTTAAGTAGAGCACATGAAAAATTGCTCGATGAAGGGAAAATTGAGGTTAAGAAACATACCCATATTCTCATGGGAAAATGTTGACATAACTATAGAGAAAGAGGATAATAATGCAATCAAGAGAAAACAAGATTGTGTCGACTAGATTGATAAAAAGATTCATGTTGATCAATCATGTTAGGATATTTAGATACTTAGGAGTTAATTAAGATCAACTTGGTCTAATATGTCTTTATGTAAAGTGTTTTTTTAATGTGTTTCCTTAGTATGCTTTTGTATTTATGTAATATGATGGTCACAATATGTTCTAGACATAAATTGTTCTGATGTTTCTTATCCTCCTTGATACTAATGCCTATATTAATCCATGGATTAACACTCCATTGGTCCATGATATCTATTTAAAGAGCATGGAGAGCCCTTTGCTAAAGATCTATTATGAGAAACTCTTATGTAAATTCTTGTATTTTTCATTAATATATTGCCTCAAGTGGTTGCATTGGTTGGGGTTGCGGAATATTTCCCTCTTTGAGGATTTTCATCACATAAAACATTGGTGTACTGATCTTTGATATGTTTATGTGAGTAGTTTCTTAAGGCATTTGACCTATGTGGAAATACCATGTTTTCTTGAACATGGTATCATAGCACATATGAAGACCTGCTCCCATTGTTGATCAAGATCTTGAACCTATGTCGCTGCATGTATCAAAATATTTCTTGATTTTTTTATTTATATGAATTTTTTGAGCTAAGCAGGTTGCTCCATTTTATCTAGAGCATTGCTTTCAGTTGGAAACACTTTTCATTTCAGTCGAAAAGGTATTTTACCAAGACACGACCATTTTTGTCAGATCTAAAGGAATAAAGTTCCATTAGGCCTTATATATATATATATATATACATACATTGGTTTTTCTGTTTATATTCCTAGATTGTTACACTTTCTATTCTGTGCATGCTCTTTGTTGTGCATTCTATGCGATCTCAACAAACCAGAAACATAGAAAAAAGTGTTTTCTTTTCTATGTATGCTCTTTGGTCTATGCTTGATGTGATTTCAACAATCAGAAACATAGACAAATCTTTCATTTTCACGGCAGGCTAACTGAGATCTAACCCCATTGTTGTAAAATTTTGAAATATTTTCTTCAGAATTTTGCTACTTTCATAACATTTTCTATATATTTTGCATTAGCTCACTTGGCTGAAAGTTACTTTATTAAATAAGAGTCTCCAGTTCAAGTTTTTCTTTTCATTAAGTTACTTTTTGAAAAGGTTCATGCAAATTTAAGTTATCACATGAATTTATTGTAAAGTTCATATCACTTAAGTTATAGAAGTGGATCACTATAAAGTAACTCTAATGTTTTTTTTTTTTTTTTTTTTTTAATTTAAGTTACTTTTTGCGTGCAAATTTAATTTATAAAGTAACTTCATTATAAATGTGATTTTCACTTATTTTATAAAACTGGATCATTTCATAAGTAACTTATTTGTAAAAGTGAGCTTATAGGAAACATTAGAGAAGGAAATGATACATTGTTTACTCATCAATTTCATTATGCATCCATCACCATGTGCGCTAACCTCTACTTTCCATGTGGCACCTTGGTTACCTTTCATGCCTTTCTTAAAAAAGCCACTTTGACATCTGAAATTCATTTTCAGTGCCATTTTTTTGAAACTACCTATATTTTTGAGAGCTTTCCATCCATACATTTAGTTTATACTTTTGAAGCCATATTACCTACATATTTTAATATGGCTAGTCCAAGTGATCTTTTGCTTACCACTTCAAACTATTTCTCATGGATATCCTCTATGGAGGATGTACTATTAAGTAAGGGACTTTACTAGATTACCTTGTGAAAAGAAACTTCCCCCACCAATGCCGCAAAGAAAGCCAAATGGGATAATAAAAATGACGAAGCACGTGGATTAATTAGAATCTGTTGGAAGATTGGTTGTTGTCATTGATGTCAACCCTAGTCACGGGTTTTGGACCGCAAGATTGATAAAGGTATATGGACATGAAGGACAATGCACATGCATATACAACACCCATGAATGGATAGTATACATCATGTTGTTTCCAGTGGTATGTGGCACGTCACATGGATCCTCATGGTTGAAGATAAATGAATTTTTGAATATGACAAAGTGAATTGAAGAAGGAAGTACATGTAGGCCCTGAAGATAATTAAAGAAAATAATTAC
This sequence comes from Picea sitchensis, assembly GCA_010110895.2. Taxonomy (NCBI): domain Eukaryota; kingdom Viridiplantae; phylum Streptophyta; class Pinopsida; order Pinales; family Pinaceae; genus Picea; species Picea sitchensis. The sequence continues at coordinate 157,570 of SNQJ01S0008684.1, read as the reverse complement.
AAAATAAGAAAGTGCCAGGTCGGCCCTAATGTTAAAATGAAGTGACATAAATGGTATAAATAAACATCATTATACATTCATTTTGATACAAGTCGAATTTCAGAGGAAATAAGAAGTAAAGAAGGCCGGATTTCAAGTGAGGATGAAGTCTTTTGGTGATGTGTTCTAAGGTATGTTATTTTTAGGTCATCTTACCATTTTTTCTATAACTTTTTTTCTATAACAATTTAGATGGTGAAATCACTATGGTATTGAGAAGACATATCAAGGTACCTCTGGTAAAAAATTCAGCTCTTGATTCTCTATAATTATAGAGATACACTCTGTGGAAGATAGGGTTTGTGACCAGTTCTGAAGCTAGTCAATAAACAACTATTCCAGATAAAACAGTCATAACTTCTTCATCGAGAATCCAAATGAAGTGGGACAAATTTCATTGGAAATATTACAGAATGTAGTTTCTTTTGTGCGAGTTTCAGAATCAGATGTTAATTATTGAGCACGGGGCATTCTGTGCAAGTTCACTCTCCTGAATAGACCATAATTGATTAAAGTATACCATTATTTCAAGTGAAAATTGGAGGAGTTTCAGAGAATACATTGAGTAATATTATCTACAAGATCAGAGTACTCCAAGAATTGAAGAATTGCAGAAATTGAAGAAGTCTCAGAAAGCATTATCAGGTTCTATGTGATGATTGGTTGATGGTGATGATTTAATGTAAAGTTTTATTATCTCTTATATATTGTTGGGTGGAAGGGGAAAGGATGGAGAGTTCAACTCTCTCTTGATATTGGAGGATTGTATCTTCCTCTTGGAGGTTTATCCCTCCTTCTACATTTGGAAGCTGTAGCTACCTTTGGAAGTCATTACTTCCCTTGAACAAAAACTATCGATTATTTCTCATATATTGTGCATGGTGTATTGTGGTGTATTGGTGTAACTCTTATACTATTGTTCATTGCTCATTGGATAT
>SNQJ01S0008684.1:134345-156583 GCA_010110895.2 Picea sitchensis | reverse complement strand
TTTGAATTTTTTGACATATTTTTGGCCTACAAGGTCCTTGTAGAAAACAAATCTAGATATCAACTACAAAAGTTAAGAACATATAATGGAGGTGAATACATTAACAATAAATTCACAACTTATTGAACTACATAGGGCATTCAGATGCAACATATTATTCCATATACAACACAACAAAATGGTGTAGATGAGAGAGAGAATCACACATTAAAGGAAATGACAAATTGCATGATCTAATCTACATGCTTAAGTATTCATTTTTGGGTAGAATCCATTAATTGTGCCAATTACATAGTCATTCACGCTCCCACAAAGGCTTTAAAAAGTATAACATTGGGCGAAGCATGGAGTACAATTAAACCAGATGTAAGCCACTACCATGTGTTTGGTAGAAAATCATTGACTCACATTCTCGATGAGAAAATGAATGCATTATAGCATAAAAGTGAGAAGTGCCTTTTTGTTGGATATTTTGAAGATGTAAAAGGATATAGACTTTGTCAACCTAAATCCAATAAAATTATTATTAAGAGAGATGTTAAGTTTGATGAAAGTCTCTCAGCTTACAAGTATAATTCGACATTTGTGCCATCTTTGACCTGTAAGCCATCTTCTCTTCCCAACTTTTCTATTAGTGACCAATTCTTGTTTCTTCTTCAATTGATGACAAATGATGATGAAAATCCACCTTTTTATGCTCTCCTTGTCTAATTGGGTCCATTGAACATGAACTTGCACCCACACCACGACTTCCTACATGGGTTCGTACAACATGAGAAGCAATTGATGATTTTTCGGTGATCCTACAAATCATCATTGTATGTGTTCATAGTTTCAATGAATCTCCTCTCTTTTTGGATCAAGTTTTAGAGTCTCACGATCTAGAAACATTTGAAAAAGATTCTATCCATCCACATTGGGGCACAATAATGAATGATAAATATCTTTCCTTAATGGTGAATGATAATTGGGATCTTGTATCTCTTTAGAGAGGAAAAAAACTTGTCAGATGTAATTGGGTGTATAGAAATAAGTATGCATCCCATGGAAGTCTTGAAAGACATAAGGCCTAGTTAGTTTCCAAAGGATTATCTCAATTTGAAGGAATTGAATATAATGAAACCTTTTCCCCATAGCCAAAATGAATTCTATCTGCCTTGTTCCAACCCTTACCACCTCACATAAATGGGAGGTCCATTAGATGAATGCTAAATTGTAGATTTTAACCTCGTACAATCAATTACTGTAAATGGATTCTTAGTAAAAAAAGAAAATATACAATGGAACACACACACATACATTACACAAATATTTTATCCTGGAAACCCAAACTAGGAAAACCAACAACCTGTTTAGAGCCACACCTCTAATTCTTTATTCATCTTACACCAACAACCTGTTTAGAGCAGGTGAATATTGTTGTAAAAAAACCTTTGGACCCGAGTTTTAAACTTATATCCCTTTTGAATTTCCATCTCAATTTTATCCACATTAGAAACAAATTTTCCAAGGGCCAGATCCCCATGAATTTTCCAATGACTGCATGGTCTTTCATGTATTGAATACAGTCTCCCACCAACGATGAGGTGACCTTGTATCTCGCGTTCTCCACAGTTTTAGCCATACAACCATTAATTTTTTTTTTCAGGCTTGCTTCTTGTACTTGCTTCATTTCCAGGCTGGTCAGGTCTTTTCTTTCTTTCACCAATCCCTTCCATAGGGATGTGATTTGGCGGTTTTTTTTTCCATCCATCCACGACATCCTTAAAGGATTTTTTCATTTCCTGCATCTTAGCTGCTTCTACCATAACATCCAGACCCTCCACCCCCATTATTCCCACCCTACACACTTCTAAACTAGAACCCTACCACCTGGAACTTCTCCCAAACCCTAACCAACTCCTTCCTCTCACTCCATCATTTTTTTCGATCTTTTATTTTTTAATTAAAGTCATGTGTTGTTTTTTTCCCCTATTTTCCTTTCAAAAATTTCTCTTTCTCATTCTTTTCAATGGTTTTCCTTATTCTACTTTTGTTTTTAACAACACTAGTGTTTTGGGCGATGTTTTCAAAATTGTTGCAATTTTAAGCTTGAAAAAAATAGGGGTGCTACTGGAGGGGATTCTTTTTGATTTGGGGGCTGGTTTTAGGATTTTGGTTGCAACAATATTGGTTGTCAAGTGCATGGTTTAAAAAAGTTACAATTTTAACCTAAAAAAATGAGCATCTACTATCGAATTTTTGGTTTGGGAGGTTGATTTGAATATTTTGGTTGCAATGATATTGGTGGTTAAGGACATGGTGTCAAACAAGTTGTAAATTTTTACACCCCCACCACCACCCCTCCCCCCCAAAAATGGTGTYGCTAGTAGCACCACTTTTCAAATGGGGGGTTGATTTTAAGGTTTTGATTAGCAACATTACACGGTTGTTAATGCCATGGTTACACAAGGTTTTAATTTTAACCCCGAAAAGAAAAAAACGGTGCTATTAATAGCACCAATTTTTGATTTGAGGGTTGATATTGGTGTTTTTGACCAAAAAATGTGGATTTCTAGGGCTAGAATTCTCATTTGGAGGTCACAATCCTCATCAAGTCAGTAACTATGTTTTGAAAATGGTTTAGGATGGTGGCACTGTATTAACTATACATGCCATATTCACCATATTAACGACATTAACCTACTAACCAGTCCCTAGCCAATCATTGACGAACACCATTCCCACTCATATTTCATGAATCCGTTAACCACATATCTTGATAATTCCATAACCCATAAACCCTCTAACCTAGTGACCCCATTAATCCATCTACCCTTGACGTTCATTGACCATATTGACTAGCATTGACCATGTTTGACTAAAGTTGACCTTATTTACCTTGGCAAGCCATAGTTGTTCATGGTTAACCATTGTTTACCATGGTTGTTTTAATATCCCACTAACCCATAACCCTCTAACCCATATTGATATATGTTGGCTACTGTAGATTATTAGTCAATATCAGTACTCCTTCAGAACTAACCACCTACTCCTGATCAAATAACTATCCCATTGACCACCGAATCCACTATAATCCCTCGATTCACTAAGACTAGTAACTCATTAATCCTTGGCCATATCATCCGTCATTGACTTATGTTCATGACCATTGAACATGGTGGACAATGTTTGATGATATTGACTATATAAACCATATTCACAATGAATCACCATATTAACTGCATTAACCCACTGAAATCTACCTGTCTCCTTGACTAACATTGTGCCCACATATATTTCACTAATCCATCAACTACACAACCTGATAATCACATCATCCATAGACCCCTGAATCCAATAACCTCATTAGCCTATCTACCCTTTGTTGAGGAAAAGATATGAATTTATCTTACTCAAGTATTTTTGAATCCTGCTTGGCTAAGACAAGATAGTTGGGAATATTACCCTATGTTTATAGCCTCAAAATTTATTTCCTAATCCACAAGTATTAATTACAAGGGCTTAGGCTGATTTTTTAAATAAAAAGATTGTTGCAAAATATAACATTTTTATGTAGTTTTCTGAACATAGCAGATTGCAAAAAATAAATGTGGAAATCAAAAGCAAATATACCAAGTCATAGATTAACACAAATGAGACAGAATACCAATCACTTTATTTCATTCCAATAAATCAAAAGTATCCTTCTCTTACAAAAATACTTGTGGGAGCATGGACCAAGGTCAATCTTAGAAATCCTTGATGAAAACCATACAAAAGGACTCTGACAAGAAGTAAAAACTGAACTTTAAAATTTGGATCAACTTGCCACAGACTACTGCCCACTTGACTCTGCACAATATCCTTTATTAGTCATGAAACTCAATTCATAAACATAAAAGTCTACCCAGACTCTCAAATATAGATCAACACCTCTGAAACAAGCATCTGAATGATATGGTTCAACTTTGAACCTTGCTGTCTACAACAGGACCCTGCTGTCAAAAAGAGAATTAGGCCTGTAATGAATTGAAGAATGAATGAAAAATGAACTATATCAATAAAACTCAAGAGCAAACCTTAGTATGCTTTCTCCTTCTATGCTCCCCTTGTCCTTCCTTCTCATTTGGCTTTGATGAATTCCAAATCAGTTGAAGTAGTTCAACTACCTCATTTAGTTAAGTTAACTAAAACTTAACTAATCTTTAGTTTAGGGGAAGTAATAATAATAATAATAATAATAATAATAATAATTAAGGGTCTTTTATTAAATAATAACTAAGTAGGTGGGACCCCTTGTGACTCCCTTTTATTTCTTAACAAAAATAAACATAATTAGACAACCAATTAACACATGCCTCCTTGTGGCTCCCATAATTATTTCCACAATTTGAAATTTAAATATCAGAAATATTTCAAATTTATCCAAAACATGTAAATATCCACAATATCCCCAAAAATAGTTTGCTGTCCAAATATTTTTGCAGTCCATTGTCTTCAATAAATCAATTATAAAAACATAATCAAAATCCATATTTTCCACTTTGAGAGGCAATTTTTCCTTTGTCATTGTTGTCCCCTTTGGACTTCCCTGAAATAGCCTTAGGTTGGGTGGAACCTTGAGGCTTGATATCACTAAGGACATGGGAGAAGTCGTCTCTCAAGTGCATACGAGAATACACTGACTTGGCTGAGTCACTTGAAGGAGAGGAGGGAGCAACAACAATTTTACCTTTGTCATGCACATGGTGAGCCTTGGTTTTGAGTCGTTTGCTTGCATGGGAGGACTATAGAGGTGCATGTGTAGGGGAAATTTGAACATTTGGGTTTACAAGTGGAGGAGGAGGAGGTAATCACAAATTTAGCCAGCGACGATGGTGGGAGACTACTGGGTGAACAATATCCTGCCATCCATCATTCTTGGGAACTTCAGGTTGAAAATATACATGGGGAGGCACATGGATACCAGGAACATTTTAGGGTTGGAAGGGAGGCCTTTCTGGTCTAGGCTGGACTATCCCTTTCCCAATCCAATTGAAAAACCAAACTTGAAAATGATGGTTCAACTCCTAAGGGTCGACATCGAAATGTATTGAGAATCTGGGCCTTCTAGGCCCTCTGTTCTAGTTTCCTCTGCCCCTATTGTTTCGGCCATGACTTCCTCTGCTGAAGAAGCTCATCCTGTATGAAACAATTATTAGCAACTATCTCTTAATAGACCATACATGACATTCTCTTAATATGAAACAAAGTTTGTCTTAGAAATTAACATAAGACCTATGCAATCCAATCCATACAATTTATTTAATATTTTTCAAATGAGCAGGGGGTGAAATAGGGTTCATGGGATATCTGGAGGGATTGTAATAAGTGAAAAAGTGATATCATGACAGGAAGTAAGAACACGATTACTGCTCGAACATTCATCAAATAAATGACTGTACAAACAATACCAAAATATATTAGCTTCCATCTATCTCTGTGTCCTTTTTTTATCACTGTCATACAAAGTTTTAATTTTATTTTAGTGAACAGGGCCTGCAAAATGAATTTGGGATCGTGATGGGATTTATAATGAGCGAAAAAGAGAGAAAATGAGAGGGAATTATATAGATACTGTTCATAAAATAAATTAAATCAAACATCAATCAAAGCTCTATTTTAATTTCAATCCAAAAAGCATCCACTTCCAAGACCAAAAACATTTAACCGTTCCTCAATTGCAAACAAATTGCTTGCTGTCTTCAATAAAACAATTAATTTCCTAAAATTATTCAATTTATAACAAATTCTATATTCTATATAATGACTATGCAAATCATTTCCAATTCCACAGTAACAACATAACCATTCGAGCCATAGTCCTGCATGCTCTAATGCTGATCTCTTCTTTTTAAAATAAACAAAATATGCACAATGATTCCCGTTATCTATATCCAATATTCATCCTTGGTAATCAAACAATAATAGACCCATGATTAACAATCAATAATCGACTGTCATAAAAAAAAATCCATGCCCGATTTAATCACCCCCAGGTCCCCTTTTAAATTTGGACAAAATCAAGAGCATATTCGATGAACCTATCATACACACATGTCTTCCACCAAATAATCATCGATACCAATATTAATTCGACAACAATACTTAACCTAAAACATGTATCTCTGAACCTGAGATACGCATTCATAAAAAATATACATACTTCCTTCCAAAAGAAATGCTTGATAAGATACATAGCCATAAGATGCATGAAGAGAACATAACCATATCGACACACATGTGTCTCATTAAAACTTGACAGAACCAAGATGATGTCTGGTGAAACAATTATTCAGACATGTGCCTTGAAACTTTAAATAGTGTAACACCCCAAGGCCGAGCCCTTGCTGAATTGTAATTATGTTTATAGGCTCATGAGCCAAGTGTTTATAAGCTGAAGACTTATATGTTTATTAGGCTAGAGAGCCTAGAGTCTTAAGGCCATGAGCTTGATTTTTGTATATGTAAATACACATATCATTAATAAAATTACATTGCTCCGTGTAGACCGACCACAAAGAAAGAGTTATGGGGGACTAAGCTCCACTAGGTAGGGTAAGGGAGGGGACTAAGTGTCTAGGCCCAGGGGATAAGCTAGAGGGATTACCTCTAAGGGAATAATATTTTATTATTATTTCCTAAAGGTTAAGGTGGACATGATAGGTGTTGTCCTAAGTTCCTAGGAAAGGGAACGAGTGCTAAGTGGAACTCATGCAGTTGCAGGAAGACATGTGTCAACCTAGGTGCATACAGTTAAAGTTGGGAAAGCCAACTAGTTGGGGGTTAGCTTCCCATTATGGCATTGCTCCCCATCCTTGCGTCTGGACCAGTCTCGAGTTTCCTCAAGACCCTTATGATTCTCTAGAAGTCTATCACCCTTTCAGATTTACCACAGGATTCACACATTGAACCAGTTCTCCATTATCGACATCTGAGCAAGAACGCACCTTGGGAACCTATTGTCTTACTTGAGTTATCCCATGAGTCTCTTGTGAATCCTAATGCACCCTGTGATTTACTGAGTCGTGTTGTGTTTTAATTGTTGGTTGTTGCATACCACACAGTTCCTTGACTGAGTGTAGCTTGTTGGCATCGTTTGTTCTTTACTGAGCCCTGTTGTTGCCATCACCCCATTGGAACTGAATTAGAAGATGGAGTGAAGAAGTAGGTTGTCAGGCCCGTGGTTTGAAGAGTTGGGTTTTCAGGCCCGTGGACTGAAGAAGAAGGTTGTCGGGCCTGTAAGAAACTCTCTCTAGGTGAGAGAGGTTTCTTGGGAAGTGATTTCCCAGAGGGAGCCCAACTACAGCTATAGTGCTTGGAGAATTCCTGTCTGGCCTGTCGCTGAAGCCCTGGAAGGGAAGTGGGGCAACCGATTGACTGTTGAGTAGAGAAGGGGCACACTTCCTGGGGTGGGACAAGCATGTGGGGAATGAGAGGCTGTAGGCTGTTAGTGTGAGCTGGCTCTGGGAGATAATCATTCTTGTTGACCTGTGCGACTTTCCTATTTCCCTTGCCAAGCCTAGGAATCCCTTGCTCGATGGAGTTTAGTCCCAGCTCGGGGGTGATCCATTGCTGAGCGTGATGAGAAACGTGGTCTAAGGATGGGAGGTTCGTGGAAGTTCTGCACGCAACTGGTGGTCATCTATTGAAAGATAAGCACCAAATCTCTGTTGATTTTATGTTGTGTAATTGTACATGTTTAATAACTTGATGAGTAATGCCTGGATATATCATTTATGCTGTATGTGTAGGCTTATTGTTATTTCCATATTAACTTGTGTATGGTCAGAATATGTCGTCTGTATGCATATATTTTCGGAGTGTTTTAATGATTATTTCCCATGAATAGTGGCATGAGCAAAATCTATAGTTGTTAATTGGAATTAGATAGATATGCATGCATATATATTCACAAAATGGTATCAGATCTGAGAGAGACATCCAAGAAGTGACGTTGCCTGACCTATTGGTGGCTGGGGGAATTACAAAATGGTATCAGAGCCATGGTTTCAACACTGAGCCTGGATGGGCCATGTTAGTGGAACTTGAAGCAAAATTTTTGGAAAATAATTGTTGTCGAAATGGACAAAACACAAGTTTAGAGCCCATGGTTTCTACTCGGAACCTGGATGGGCCACGAATGAGAAATTCGATGTAGAAAGTCCATAGAATTTTGAGGTACTGAGTGGCAGAAGGGCATTGAAAGAATACTTGGACTGTGTTTAGAAACACAGGAGGTGTAACAAGTTTAAGAAATGGCCATAGGGAAAGAAATCACAACATTCGCGGTGTTGGGCTGTTAGATCTGGGCGAGAGAAAGATAAGCTGTCAGATCAAGCGAAGATTAAGTCACGACTGTCATATATCATTGAAGGGAGATCGATGGTGGGGAGCCATTGCAAAGATTGGGAGGGAAATTAAAGCATGTGCAAGTTGAGATTCCGCAATCCCTCAGGATCATTGATCTTGTTCGATCAACATATCAACAGTGGATATCGATCCCACTACGGACGAGCAAATTCTCATTACGGAGATCGGGAAGGAAATTAAAGCATGATCAAGTTGAGTTTTCATAATCACTCCTGGCCATTGATCTTCACAGTCCATTAAAACACAATTGTCGATCTTTCAAAGTGAGATAAGCGCCCAGATGTTAAGCCAAGGCCACAACTCTCGGTCACGTGTAGAGGAACACATGTTAACAAGTCGGTTTGTTCGGGAATATAGAATTCAGTAGAAACAAGGTGTGAATAGAATGGAAATTCCTGATGTCCCGAAGTTCAGAGACAATCCAGACAATTCGTCAAAGGAGGTGTGTGTCAGAAGATCTACTTGTTCAGGAATTCAATGTTCAGGAGAAACGAGGTATGCTAAGGTGAAATATCTCGAAGCCCGAAGTCCCGAAGTGGTGTGGCCTACTGATGTCACTAGGGATGGCGTGGACACATGGGATGTGGGCTACATGTCAGTGAGTTAAGAACCTTTGTAAGATAGAAATGCAGTTAGAATGTGACATATGTCACCCGCCTGATTGGGCCACATGTTGGCTTCGTGTTTCCTGCCATGTGATGCTCTTGGTGGTGGCACAAAGTAGTTAAGCTTGGCAAAGAAGTTAGTAGGATCGGGCTCGCATAACTTTGATCATGATTTATCAAGATCGATGGCCAGGCGACATTGCGGAGATCGAAGTTGCACGACAAATAATTCTATAGGGCGGCCCTGCAATCCAAACCACAGTTTCCTGGAAGGGGTACGTGTCAGCGTGGGGACAATTGCGAAATGATCGGCGGGTTACTCCAAAACTGCCAACCCATGTCCCTGCAATTTGAAAAAGTATTAAGTTTGATGTGACGTTGTAGTATTTATTAGTTTAAGCATGGAAACCATGGGCCCTAGTGGACGCGTGGTGCCAGATCATGAAGCCCAGAGACTTGAAACTCTGGAAGAAATGGTGCATGAAAGAACAAAAGGAAAAACTTTTCGAAGCTCCTATCCACCGTAGATCAAAGAAATGAACATGGACCGTAGATCCACCGTTCTTCGTGCATTCTAAAGTTCATTGTTCTGTGATGTTGGGATGCATGGAAAAAGGGAAACCTTCGAAGCCCGGAGCATGAAGTTTCAAGGCTTCGGATAAGCGCCCAAATTATAAGCGCTGGGTCACAACTGTGGTCCCATGCGAACTAAGGGCAGAAGAAAAAGGGGCTAACACCCAAAAATTTGTTGCAGAAAAGAGCGAGGCTTAGAGATAGAAGCCCGGGGGGTTCTTGACTGACCAAGACCCACTGAAAATGGAATCTGATATTGCTTTTATTGAATTAGATTGGTTTTTTTTGGAATTTTTTTAAAATTCTATTAGCTTGACAAAATTTCAGTTGACTGCACATTTTGCAGAATTAACAATTGTCGGAACCGAACCGAATTGTCGCATAGTGGAGAGAAATGGGGGAGGCACAAGATGCTTACAGTTCAGAAAATGAAGCTAGAGGAATGGATGTCTATTTGTGACTTGAAGGGACAAAACCCAATGGGCATGGAAAAGAAACATATAAAGAAGGGAACATGATGAAAATCATTAAAAAGTTGCAGAAAGATGTCCAAACTCACCGAGTAGATAACAAAAAGCTCATGAAATCCAGGGAGAAACAGGGAGAATTCGACATAAAGTTGATGCAGAGCCTGGAAAGAATAGAAAATAAATTGAATAAGGAGAGTGGCTCAAGCAAATCAGGAAGTCACAGAAGAACAAAAAGTGATAGCAGACATCACCAACACTCCCCCAGGCATTCCAATAAGAGAGTACACAACAAATCAAGTCTATACTCTGTTAAGAAGCATAAGAGGTCTGGGGAGGATGAGCTACGAGGGGAAATGAACAAAATCAAACCTCCTACGTTTGATGGGGAGCGCAAGAAGGATGAAGATGCAGAGACATGGCTGCTGGACATGAGAAAGTATTTTCAATTGCATAATTATTATTCTCATGCATAAGGAAGAATTTCCATCTATAAACTCAAAGGTAAGGCATCCATGTGGCGGGATCAACTTGTGTAGGTGCAATAGATTAGAAGTATTTTGAAAAGAAATACTTGAATAAGAGGTACTATGATAAGAAAATGAAAGAGTTCTTTGAACTCAAGCTGCGAAGTATGTCTATTGATGAGTATGAAATAAGTTTTTTAGAATTGTTGAAGTATGTTTCTTTCATCAAGGATGAGACATTCAAGATTCATAGGTATTCGAGTGGTTTTCCACCATTCATCAGTGAAAAAATACAATATGATGATCCCAAAACATTGGAGGAGACCATAAGGCGAGCTAAGTGCCTATATGATCATAAAAAAAAAGGCCAACTTTACAAAAAGCTTGGTAAGACAAGAAGAAATTCAAGATGGATCAGAGGAAGAATCGAATTAAGCCACCACTCTTCAGAAATAATCCTCAGGGACAACCAACTTCTAAAGAACCCAGGACAATTGAGATAGGTGGTCAAAGGCCAAGGCAACCACCTATTCAATGTCGGGGTTGTAAAGGTGATCACATGTTTAGATATTGTCCTCACATAAGTGACAAAGTGAGAGATTTTCACGATGTTCAACGAGATGAAACAATGGGGGACATGGGAAGAAATGTACCAAGGATCTATGTAGCCCTGGACAACAAGCAAGTAGAGTATCAATAACATATGATTGAAGTGGAAGGTATGATCAACAACCAAACCATTACTATTTTAATTGATTAAGGAGCTAGTCATAGTTATATAGATCCTAAGATGGTGGAAAATTTTCATTTGCCAAGAAGCAAGAATGGAAAATCTTGGTTGGTGAAACTGGCTACTGGAGCCAAAAGAAAATTCAATGAGATGGTTAAGTCATGTCTTATGGACTTTAATGGACTGAGCACAAGGGAATATTTGAACATCTTGCCTTTAGGATCTTATGACTGCCTAATTGGTATGGATTGGTTAGACCAATACCATGCCATATTATACTGTCATAACAAAGCATTCACTTGCCTAGATGAGGAAGGAAATCAGAGAACAATCCAAGGAATTCCTAGGGCAATGACTATCAATGAAATTTCAGCAATGTAGCTAAAGAGCTGCAGGAAAGGCTGTCAAATATTTGCATCCCATATGGAGGAATCATCTAAGGATAAGGTGCCAAATTTGGAGGATCATGCTGTCCTGGAATATTTTGAATATGTGTTCAAGGAGGTACATAAAKACACCCAAAGAGAGATATTGATTTCTCTATAAATTTAATGCCTAGAGCAGCTCCAATGTCAAAGACTCCTTACARAATGAGTACACCAGAGCTGAAGGAGTTGCAAATGCAGCTTGAAGAAATTATGAAGAAGGGGTATATACGCCCAAGTGTGTCACCTTGGGGTGCCCCAGTCTTGGTCATGAAAAAAAAAGATGGGACATTAATATTGTGCATCGACTTCAGACAGTTGAATAAAGTAACTATAAAAAACAAGTATCTTCTGCCAAGGATTGATGATCTCTTTGATCAATTGAAGGATGCAAATCTATTTTCAAAGATGGATCTCAGGTCAGGATACCATCAGGTAAGGATTAAAGAGGAAGATATCAACAAGATTGCCTTCAGGAAAAGGTATGGTCATTATGAGTTCACAATATTGGTGCCATTTGGGTTGTCAAATGCACCAACTGTTTTCATGTGCTTAATGAATGGTGTTTTCCGAGAATATTTAGATAAGTTTGTCATTGTCTTTTTGGATGACATCCTTGCATATTCCAAGCAAGAGGAAGAGAATGAACATCATTTGAGGATGGTGTTGCAAGTGCTAAGAGAGAATCAAATGTATGCCAAATTGAGCAAGCGCTCATTTTATCAAAACATAATTCACTACTTAGGGCATATCATTTCAAAGGATGGGATAGCAGTGGAACCTGAAAAGATAGAAGCCATTAAAGGGTGGAAAAAACCTAATAATGTGACATGAGTCATATCCTTCATGGGTCTATATGGTTACTACAGAAGGTTCATTGCAGGGTTTTTGAGAATAGCTTACCCCATCACTTCCTTGCAAAGGAAGGGGAAGAAATTTCAATGGACAAAAGAATGTGAAAGAAGCTTCCAACAATTGAAGCAATTGTTAACCAATGCTTCAATTATGAGGATTGCAGATCCAAATGAAGACTTCATTGTATGCACAAATGCATGTAAAGAAGGACTGGGTGGATTCCTTAGTCAAAATGGGTTTGTTGTATGTTATGAATCAAGGAAGTTGAAGGAGCATGAAAGGCTCTATGCCACTCATGATTTGGAGTTGGCAGCCATAGTGCACGCTTTGAAGAAGTGGAGGAACTACCTGATGGGAAAGAGGTTTGAGCTAAGGACAAACCATAATGGTCTGAAGTATTTGTTTGATCAACCAACTCTAAATTCCAGGCGAAGCAGATGGTTAGAGTTTCTCAGTGAATATGAAATTTATATAAAGCATATAAGGGGAAAGAGAACAAAGTGACTGATGCAATCAATAGAAGAGTGCATGAGTTGCATGCTACAACCATTAGCATGTACCAATCATATTTGAAAGACATATTTGTAGAGGCTGCAAAATCAGATTTGTAGTACATGGAATTGGTAACAAAATTGCAACAAGGTAAAATGCAGCAGAAGGTTGAGAATTATGAATTGGGAATTGATGGAATCTTCCTGTACATAAACAAAGTTTATGTACCCAAATATTCTGAATTGAGGAGTGGGATTTTAAAATAAATGCACGAAGTACCTTATGTAGTACATCCAGGATATCATAAAACTATTTCAACAGTCAAAAGCCAATATTAATGGCCAGGCATGAAGAGGGAGTTTGCTGATTTTATTGCCAAATGTTTGGAATGTCAAAAGGTAAAGGTTGAGTATATACACCTAGCTGGTTTACTGCAACCATTACCCATTCGTGAGTGGAAATGGGAAGTTATAACAATGGATTTCATCACGGGATTTCCCAGAACGAACAAGCAGCATGATGCAATCATGGTGGTGGTGGACAAGCTTACTAAAGCTACCCATTTCATTCCTATGAAGACTACTCATAAGGAAACTAATGTTGCTGATATTTATATGAAGGAAGTAGCACACTTGCATGGCGTACCCAAGACAATTGTGTCTGACAGAGACCCAAAGTTTACATCAAAGTTCTGGAAGGGGTTATTCAAAGGGTTTGGAACAAATCTGAACTTCAACACAACATATCATCCTGAGTCAGATGGGAAAACAGAAAGGGTGAACCAAGTGATAGAGGACATGCTAAGGATGTATGCGATGGACAAACCATATAAATGGGAGGATTATTTACACTTGGTGGAATTTTCCTACAACAATGGGTATCAAGCATCACTAAAGATGAGCCCATTTGAATCACTTTATGGTATAAAGTGCAACACCCAAGTAAGCTAGGAAAATCCAGCTGATAGGGCAGTGGTTGGGCCAGAGTTGCTCAAGGAAATGGAAGAACAAATGATGAAGATTAAGCAGAATTTAAAGGCTGCCCAAGATAGGCAAAAAAATTATGCTGATAAGAACAAAACTCATAGGGAATTTAAAGTAGGGGTTAATGTATTCCTGAGAGTGAAGGCCAACATAAGCTCCCTGAAGTTGGGAAATTGTTCAAAGTTGGCAGCTCGATATTGTGGGCCGTTTGAAATCCTAGAGAGGATTGGTCCAGTAGCATATAGGCTTTCATTTCTTGCATGCATGTCTATACATAATGTATTTCATGTGTCATTGCTTAAGAAATATGTACCTGATGCTAATCATGTTATTGATTGGAATGCGATTTAGGTGGAGCAAGAAAACGCTTTTCAGGTGCATCCAGTGCGTAAAATGGACCAAAAAAGAAAACAACTCCGGAATCAAGCCATAGGGCTTCTAAAAGTTCAGTGGACTTGGTACGGTCCTGAGTATGCAACATGGGAGCATGAAGATGCTATGCAGGAAGAGTACCCACATATTTTTGAAGATTTTGGAAATCTTGTTGTTGTTGTGTAAGTAAGTTGCACCGAGGACAATGAAAAAATAAGGGGAGGGGATTGTAACACCCCAAGGCCGAGCCCCTACTGAATTTTAATTATGTTTATAGGTTGGTGAGCCAAGTGTTTATAAGTTGAAGACTTATATGTTTATTAGGCCGTAGAGCCTAGATGCTTAAGGCCATGAGCCTGATTTTTGTATATGTAAATACAAATATCATTAATAAAATTACATTGCTGCGTGTAGAATGACCGCGAGGAAAGAGTTATGGGGGACTAAGCTCCACTAGGTAGGGTAAGGGAGGGGGCTAAGTGTCTAGGCCTAGGGGCTAAGCTAGAGGGCTTACCTCTAAGGGAATACTATTTTACTATTATTTCCTAAAGGCTAAGGTGGACATGATAAGTGTTGTCCTAAGTTCATGGGAAAGGGAACAAGTGATAAGTGGAACTCATGCAGTTGCAGGAAGACATGTGTCGATCTGGGCACATGCAATTAAAGATAGGAAATCCATATCGTTGGGGGTTCGCTTCCCATTCTAGAATTTCTTCCCATCCTTGCATCTGGACCAGTCTCGAGTTTCCTCATGACCCTTACGATTCTCTGGAAGTATTTCACTCTTCCAGATTTACCATGGGATTCACACATTGAACCAGTTCTCCATTATCGACCTCTGAGAAATCACACACCTTGGGAACCTGCCATCTTACTTGAGTTATCCTGTGTGTCTCCTGTGAATTCCAACCCACCCTGTAACTTCCTAAGTCGTGTTGTGTCTTAACTGTTGGTTGTTGCATACCATGTAGTTCCTTGACTGAGTGTGGCTTGCTACCATTATCTGTTCTTTATTGAGCCTTGTTGTTTTCATCACCTCACTAGAATTGAATGAGAAGCTAGAGTGAAGAAGAAGTTTGTCAGGCTTTTGGTTTGAAGAGGCGGGTTTTCAGGCCCGTGGACTAAAGAAGCAGGTTGTCATGCCTGCAAGAAACTCTATCCAAGTGAGAGATGTTGTTGGGGAAGTGATTTCTTAAAGTGAGCCCAACTACATCTATAGTTCTCGAAGAATTCTTGTCCGACCTATTGCTAAAGCCTTGGAAGGGAAGTGGGGCAGCCGAAGGACTGTTGAGTAGAGAAGGTGCACACTTCCTAGGGTGGGAAATGCATGTGGGCAATGAGAGGCTATAGGCTATTAGTGTGAGCTGTCCCTGGGAGATAATCCTTCATGTTGACCTGTGCGACTTTCTTGTTTCCCTTTCCAAGCCTAGGAATCCCTTGCCCAGTGGAGTTTAGTCCTAGCTTGGGGTGACCCATTGTTGAGCGTGATGAGTAGCGTGGTCTAAGGCTGGGCAGTTCATGGAAGGTATGCACGCAGTTGGTGGTCATATATTGAAAGATAAGTACCAAATCTCCATTGATTGTATGTTGTGTAATTGTACATGTTTTATAACTTGATGAGTAATGCCTGGATATATCATTTATGTTGTATGTGTAGGCTTACTATTATTTCCACATTAATCTGTGTATGGTCAGAATATGTTGTCTGTATGCATATATTGTCAGAATGTTTTAATGATTATTTCTGCATGAATAGTGGCATGAGAAGAAGCTATAACTATTAATTGGAATTAGATATATATGCATGCATATAAATTCATAAAATGGTATCATAGCTAAGAGAGACATCCAAGAAGTGAAATTACCCGGCTTGTTGGTGGCTAGGGATGTTACAAATAGAATCATGATCACGCTAGGATTTAGCACAACAATGAGTGGAGAAGCCTTATTCGATCAAACAAAAAACTCTCGGGTTGTAGGTAACCCATACAAATTAATCACAACGAGGAAACATAGAGACTTAATCAATAAAGGTCTTGAAATTAGAGAGCCCGTGCCCTTTATAATTACCACAATCATTACGTTGGTAAACCAAAATCTTGACAGACCCCAAAAGGTACCCGAGGAAAGTGGAAGCAAGTTGGTCTCAACAGAATCAAGTTGGGATCTTTAGAATTTAAATGTAGAGAGATGACAAAAGTCTGCTTGACCTTAGAAAACACAGAGAGCTCATAATCTTTTACCTCAATAATTTACCACCGATAAGCAACCACATGTAACAAATATAATCTTGGAAGAACAAAGAGCCATGCTCTTTTAAAACACCACAATATTTCAACTTATAACCCCACTATCTTGACAAATCCATAAAGAGAATTCTCGAGAATTAACAAGACAATTCAATCTTAACAATCCGGGCACACACAAATGCCTCTAAAACTTTATTGCAGAGAGGAAACAAGGGTTAATTTAAAAAATGAAGAATCCTCAAAACACAGAGAGACCGTGTCTCTTCCCAACACCGAGGAGGTCGATAACCCTTGAAATACAATTGACAGTTGACAATGAGGCTCACATACATAACAATCGACCATTACTATAGAGATGAGAGGAACGAGTATTAAAACTCTTGTGAAAAGAATGAGAGAGCAGAACCCGTGGCCATTCAGTGCATACATAGGCTTCCATTTACATTATGGGAAAAACAAGATTGGTATGTGGAATGCTTATGATGATAATGACATTAAAGAACAATCCATAATAAAAAATAGCTCGGGCTTGGCTAAAAGAACCACACCATTGTCGACAGTTGCATTGCAACCTATATAAAGAATCACAACAATGACCGAGAGGAAAAAGGGTCAACAACAACTGATACCCAAACTGGTGGTAAAACCCCACATCAATAAAACTCAGAGCTCGTTGCACCACTGTTATCATTTTTCACAGAGAATCATCATAAAAATCCAAGCTGACCGAATCAATAACCAATGCGCAGACTTTACAATAAAAAACACCCATTACTTCTCTTAAAAATGCCAACATTTCACAGTAATCACAAAGAACCGATGACACAGTATTGACATTTAGTCTAAAACTCAAGAAAACAAAGAACCCATGCAATCCTAAGCCACCATTTGATTCATAATACAGAGAGTCCATCATGGATGGAAAACAAAGAACCATACCTGTGAAAAATCGCTTCAATGACGAGCTGGTTTGAGTTTTCCCCTTCCAAAACCTGAAATCGTGGAGCTTCCACAACCAACAGAGAAAAATGCAACTATGCTAGGGTGACGGGCTCAAGGGAGGTTTGGAGTGACGTGTAGTAAATGCACGTCACTTCCTCACCTAGCCCTATTCAATTTTATGTACTATCCAGCCCATCAACCATTAAATTAAACCGTATAACCATTGCATAAATTCAATGCCATATCCATTGTAAAGATTGGATGCCAGATCTATTGTATAGTGCGCCACCCAAAACATGTCACCACCATACATTAACATTACCATATGTGCCTCCATATAACTCTTTAACAAAAAATGCATAATCCTTTAACCAAAATACATAGTATAGTATCTAGGTCCACCATTTCACATTTGTCACAAGGTTTATATATAATCTTTTTTCCATAGCTTTAAAACTTATCCATAGTTTTTCCTTTTTTGTTTTGAGCTAGCTCCCATTTTATTATCTTTTGAATAAATCATATATGGATTATTAATCATCATAACATAACATAACACCTGTAAACAACATAATCCTCATACCCATGGCACTACCTTGTATCACTAGTGAATATCAACAACATTTAGCAGCAATGCATCAACCACCCATTTGTCATATCAAATGAAACCAAGACTACATCATCAACTGTATAGGACTGTGTAGGAAACATCATAAAAACAACAACATTTAAGTGTATCGTGTCTATCTTTGCACCTCTAGTCTACAAGGGGGTCACACCTACCAGTTAAATATTATGATCATAAATAAATAATAGAGATTAGCAATCCTTTGTGGGCAGAACTCATCGTTGTGATTTTAATCATCAACACTCTTAACCTTCATTTACCATATTTACCTACATCATTTTCCAATTTTGACCATTATTGACCATGGTCGACCAATGTTGACCATGTTGATTCTAGTGGACCATAACTATTCATGGTTGGCCATCAATCACCATGATTGATCTAGTAACCTACTCACTATAACCCCTCACACACATTGACCTATGTTGGCTAATGCCAACTATTAGTCAATATTGATCACATGTCACAACTAGCCACCTATCCCTCACCCACCAACTAGCCACTATAAAATGACCACCTAATCCATTATAATGCACTACATACTACACTCCATAAGTAACTAAACCTTGACCATCATTGATGATATCAATCACCATCAACTTTCGTTGACCATTTTTTACTATAGTCGACCTATGTCAATGTATTAACTATATAGACTATATTCACTGTGCTTCATTATATTAATTGCATTGACCTAGTGGCCCCTCTCTCTCTTTCCAAACAATGTTGTGCTCACATATATTCTACTAATTCATTAATTGTGTAACTCAATAATCCTATCACTCGTAAATTTCCTAACCTAGTGACCCCATTAAACTATCTACCCTTGTCCCTCATTGAGTATTTTGATGGCCATTTCCTATTTTTTTTATGATTGTTGGCTATGGTTCACCACTCATGAGTAGTGTTGACCCTATTGAATAAGGCTGACCATAGTCATATGTCATTGACCATCATTCACCATAGTTGATCTAGTAACCCACTCACTTATAACCTCCTAACCCATATTCACTTATTTTCATTAATGTTGACTATTAGGGAACAATGGTCCCCTATCAAAACTAGCTACCTACCCCTCATCCACCAACTAGATGTTAAATAGATAATCCACTATAACCCATGGACCCACTAAAATTGGTAACTCACTAACCCTTGTCCCTCATTACTATATATATTCCATTTATATTGACTATATATATTACCACCAAAACAATTCATTTTTGAATTTCTCATTTTTTGCACTTTTCTTCATTTGGGTGGAAATCTAGGTGGTAAGGTGGTATTTTTATTTATTTATGGCCATGAAATAATCATAAAAATGCTTATATTTTTCACCACTGAAATGTTGATGTCGACTATATTTAAAAAAAATAAACACTTGTGATTATAGCCAAAAGAATGTTAATAAAACATCTCCTAGCA
Source organism: Picea sitchensis (assembly GCA_010110895.2). Classification (NCBI taxonomy): domain Eukaryota; kingdom Viridiplantae; phylum Streptophyta; class Pinopsida; order Pinales; family Pinaceae; genus Picea; species Picea sitchensis. The sequence continues at coordinate 136,979 of SNQJ01S0008684.1, read as the reverse complement.
TCCACAAAAATGCCTATATTAGAGACTCTTGATATGTCTCATGTGATGATGACAATCACGATGATGCTTATTGTCCCCTATGACCAATAAAGTTTACTGAGCAAATAAATATGTTCATACTAAATATTATTTAGAATTCCATTTTTATGTTTGAACACACCATAAATTTAAAGGACCAAGATCATTATGGTTCTTGTAAGAGAGGAGGTCCTTAAGAGTAATGTTGATCTATATGTAGCTTAATACCTATCTTATTTTTATATCTCTTTACTTAGAATTTTTTTTCATTCACGACACATGTATTTTCTTTCCCAAAGAACTCCACATTATACAAAACACAACTTTCTTCTCTATCGAATACAAATTTCACCAAGACCTAACCATTTTCTTGATATATGGCGGGTTCGCGGGTTGCTAGACTCACAAGTTCACTTATTCTTCTTTTAGTTTGCTACCACCAAGACTTAACCATTTTCTTGATATCCTTTACATTGTAGGTTCACATGTTTCTGGACTCAAGGACTCATCCTCACATTTCTTCCATGCCCGCTGCCCTGCCACCCTGCCATTATGTATCCCTTACCTTTGTCACATTTCTCGATATCTATTTAATGCTATTCCTATGGAAAGTAATTGCTAATTGAATTGTGAAAAGGACGTTATTGATTTCATACTTCTTGAGGTAATATCATTTAATTTTATTAACTTCCCCATCAAAAAGGACTTAAGTCATATCACTGAAGAAGATTATATTTCAATATTCTAAGGAATTATATTCAGAGTTTTCCAACTACACTAGAATGGCCATGAGAAAGTAGAAGTTTTGTGAAAATGCACTGAACCTATTCACACAAGAATACTACAATTTCCAATGGTCAAGGTCTTACTGGTATTTCACAACATTTCCCCTAACACAAAGAAATGATAATAAGACTTGGACATTAGGTATTTCTCTACCTGGATGCGTTCTTGAAGTTTTCGATTGCAAAGACATAGTCTCCTAGTGTGTCAATAAGTTTATTCAAAATCAAAGGGAAATTCTACTACAAAATGGATCCCATGTCTCTTTAGTGCCTTCAACTTTCAGGAATATGCTAAAATCACAAGAGCCAACTATTACATTCAAAGGAGATGAAGATAGAAGTTTCCTCAAGGAGAAGAACAACAAATTAGAGCTTCTGTAAGAATACTTGGAAGATCCTTCAACAATCCCAGAGGATATATCCAGAATTCAGGTTAGTTCTTTAAAAAATCCCTACCAAGAAGTAACATGTATTTTTACCATAATTACATGACAATAGTATATGGAAACCATTCCTTGGTTGGATATTTATATTTTATATTTTACAATCCATGAACAATTGATTTTTGATTGGGGAAAATGATCTCTACTGAAATTTCTTCACAGTTGTCAAATTTTAAAGACACTAAGAAGTTATACATGGCCTCCTATTTGATATTTTCTATTACTCACTGTCACATCTTCAAAGGATTGAACATAGGGAAACGTGTAAATTGTAACATTGACCCGATCACAATGTGGTATCGATCCCTGTGGAGGCAAAAGGTTTCTCACTACTTTTATGAAGTATATAATGAATTCATGTATGTTTTCAAGATGTTGGTCTTTGGAGAAAATACATCCATACTGTCACAAGAAGCATTAGCTTTTCTAGATAAGAAGGGGATTGTAGAAGAGATGGAAAAATTAACAATATTATAAGGATCTATTCTTCTCATGAAAAACCCATTTATCTTCCTTACTATGTTCCAGATAGATTATTCGTCTTTGAAAAGGAAAGGCAATACAAGTCATAGTTGCATTTATTCTATGAGAAAAATAAGAAGCAATTTATCCCACTACCTTGGAAGGTCGAGAAAATATTTCTAAGAGGAACTGCTAAAATTGATGAATATGCTACACAATTTAATCAATATAACATGAAATTTGCAAAAGAGATTAAAGGTTTTGAACCTAATAATATTTTCTATGATCACATGGTATCGGTTGGATTCGGTAATGCACTTATTAATACTTTTATATTTGTAGAATAAGAAGGAGATAACCATGATCCTCAATCTGAATGTATTGAAAGGAAAGAAGGTGCTATTGAAACCATCATAAGTACCATATATCAGTATAAGCAGAAAGGAAAACCTTCTAATGAAAATAATGCTCAATATCCTATTATTTCTTGTTCGACAACACAGGTATTCCAACAGAGGATGAACACCTTCAGTAACCACTCACATAACTAGATCAAATATCAACACTCCAATGTTTTCACATGGTAAAACCCCTACGGGGAAACATCCACGGCCCCAACCAATGCGACCACTTGGAGCAGTTTATTAATGCAAAGAAAAAGATTACAGAGAGATTTTACAAGAGAGTTTCTCACAATCGATCATCGGCAAATGAACCTCCATGCTCTTTAAATAAAGATCATGGACCAATCAGGTGTTAATCCACAGATCAATGGCCGTTAAGATCGAGGAGAGTATGAACCGTCAGATCACTCTATGTTGGGAACATATCGTGACCGTCGGATTGCCTAACTAAAAATGCATACTAATGCATACTAAAGAAACACACTTTAACCTAATGACATATTAGACCAAGTAGATCTTAAC